>OZ023233.1:5000-303307 GCA_964006365.1 Trididemnum miniatum
AGAGCCGCAATTCACATTGAAAACATAATAATAATACAACGAAAGATAAACACAAGTAGCCTACGCTAATGGTTATTTTAGACTATAGAGTGTGAAGTTTGATGAGTAAGTTCAGGTTTAGAAACAATTTTAGAGTGAATTTTACTTCATCGCATTTGAAAAAAGTTATCTGACATTTAAATTGTCAATTACTTTGAGATCCTGAAATTTATCGCGGGCCGCACATAATGTTTTCGATCGCCGCGTGTTGGAGACCCTTGACCTAAACGAATACAAGTAGGGCCGCGTGTTGGAGACCCTTGACCTAAACGAATACAAGTAGAACCGCGTGTTGGAGACCCTTGACCTAAACGAATACAAGTAGGGCCGCGTGTTAGAGACCCTTGACCTAAACGAATACAAGTAGAACCGCGTGTTAGAGACCCTTGACCTAAACGAATACAAGTAGAACCGCGTGTTAGAGACCCTTGACCTACACGAATACAAGTAGAACCGCGTGTTAGAGACCCTTGACCTAAACGAATACAAGTAGAACCGCGTGTTAGAGACCCTTGACCTAAACGAATACAAGTAGAACCGCGTGTTAGAGACCCTTGACCTAAACGAATACAAGTAGAACCGCGTGTTAGAGACCCTTGACCTACACGAATACAAGTAGAACCGCGTGTTAGAGACCCTTGACCTAAACGAATACAAGTAGGGCCGCGTGTTAGAGACCCTTGACCTAAACGAATACAAGTAGAACCGCGTGTTAGAGACCCTTGACCTAAACGAATACAAGTAGAACCGCGTGTTGGAGACCCTTGACCTAAACGAATACAAGTAGAACCGCGTGTTAGAGACCCTTGACCTAAACGAATACAAGTAGGGCCGCGTGTTGGAGACCCTTGACCTAAACGAATACAAGTAGAACCGCGTGTTGGAGACCCTTGACCTAAACGAATACAAGTAGGGCCGCGTGTTAGAGACCCTTGACCTAAACGAATACAAGTAGAACCGCGTGTTAGAGACCCTTGACCTACACGAATACAAGTAGAACCGCGTGTTAGAGACCCTTGACCTAAACGAATACAAGTAGAACCGCGTGTTGGAGACCCTTGACCTACACGAATACAAGTAGAACCGCGTGTTAGAGACCCTTGACCTAAACGAATACAAGTAGAACCGCGTGTTGGAGACCCTTGACCTACACGAATACAAGTAGAACCGCGTGTTAGAGACCCTTGACCTAAACGAATACAAGTAGAACCGCGTGTTGGAGACCCTTGACCTAAACGAATACAAGTAGGGCCGCGTGTTAGAGACCCTTGACCTAAACGAATACAAGTAGAACCGCGTGTTAGAGACCCTTGACCTAAACGAATACAAGTAGAACCGCGTGTTAGAGACCCTTGACCTAAACGAATACAAGTAGAACCGCGTGTTAGAGACCCTTGACCTAAACGAATACAAGTAGGGCCGCGTGTTGGAGACCCTTGACCTAAACGAATACAAGTAGAACCGCGTGTTGGAGACCCTTGACCTAAACGAATACAAGTAGGGCCGCGTGTTGGAGACCCTTGACCTAAACGAATACAAGTAGGGCCGCGTGTTGGAGACCCTTGACCTAAACGAATACAAGTAGGGCCGCGTGTTGGAGACCCTTGACCTAAACGAATACAAATAACGGATAAAAAGAATCGAATATCTTTTCCAAAGTAATCACGTGGAACCGTTTCTCAAAAGTAACCGTTAAGAACATCTCTCTAACTTTAACCCTTTTATAAATGAATCTCTGATTAGTTCGTTGCAGTAAACTGCGGCAGTAACCTGCTGAAAAACGCAGTCTTTCGCTAAAGGGCGCAGTGCTTGCCAGTAGGGGAAATGCGGACAGCAGCATATTTCCGTGATCACGTGATCAAATTGCGGTTTCATTTTAGTGAAAGAAGTGAAGTTTCACTGGTGGTAAAATCATATGTTTGTGTAAGGATGGAGCAGGAAGCGTGGTAGCTACAACAAATAACTGTTTTTCTTGGTTCAAAGTAAATAAGATTAGGCAGGATAATTTTGTGATTTTAGGAAGCTTGCACGCAGTGTTAAGATCTCGTTTGAACTGGTAGCTAAGTGAGTCTCGTGCTTACTGAAAGTAGTGAGTATACATCGAGGTGACATTTCTAAACCAGAATATTTTAGGAAGGAAGTTTAAAATGGCTACCAGGGGACCTATCGGACTTGTTCAGTTACTCAGACGCTGTCCGAAAGGCGTTGAATGTGATTGTAAAAATCTTGCCACAACCCGTCTCAGTCTCAACAACGAAGCGGCTGAGCGGGGTTTTTACGTTCAAAGCCGATTTTGTTAACTACAGTGTGTAGATTATGTTGCCGCAATTATCGCTAATTGTGCGTAGTTGTTTCGCGTTAATACACATGCATTCGTTATCTAATTGTAGAAACGATCTTTATGAGACGTTTTTTCTTACTTTAGGTCACATTTGCAGCTGTCAGAAACATTTCCGACCCTATGGACGAAAGGTCACCATTGGTGGAGGTCGTTCGGACGTTTGAGTGACACTTTTCAATTGCAAATAAAATCACTCCTAGCATTTCGAATCTTTCAGTTTGAGTGCAAGATGAGTTAACCACAAACCAAAATCCAACTTAAACCAAAAAGCATTTAAGATTGTCTAACCAGTTGGACAAAAAATAAAATTTAAGTAAAATTTGTCCGCCAGGTCCCACACTTCTACTCGTTTACCGACTCGCCAGGTTCTTGTTTGCGACTTACAAGAAGATGCCTTGCATAAATATTATTTTAACGCTTGACATAAACCATTTTCAGAACTGCAAGTATTTCGTCGTATATTTGAACATCTTCAACATATGAATATATTTCTGGCGACAAAAAGCTTCTTACTATTCTGGCTTTATTGATTTCAGGATCATTCTTTCTACGACGTTCCAAAAGAGTAGCCAAGTAATCTTCTACAGTTTGAAGCTAATGCTTAAAGGTGCGAGGGGTCTCGGCCACATTTGGATCTACAGCAATATCTTTTGGTCTTGGCAGGGCCGGCGCCAAGAGAGGCCTTGGCCCTCCAATCGACATGCTTGCCCCCCCCAATGAACAAGCTTTCTCTATTGACAGCAGCGGCTTTTGTGCTTAATTTCAAACTTTAGCCCCCCCTAAAAAACGCCTGGCCCCCATAAGTCGGCTGCTCTGGGTCTTAGTAACTGTCTTTCCATTTAAGTTGATTAAATCGTCGGAACCTTTAATAGAACGAACAGAGTGTCTAGGTTTTAATCAACTTAAAGTTCAGCATAGTCTGCGACAGGGCTCCCCAAACTGGGCGTAACAAACTTCAGGGGTCGCACGAAGTATACAAATTTTACGCAAAGTATTGCGTATCATGCAATTGCATAGTATATGCCGTTGTGGACTTTTAAAACTGGGTGCAATTGCGCAAAGATCATTCTTAACTTAGCTGTAGATTCTGGCCAATCTTAACTTAACAATGGGGGGAATCGCTGAATTCCGACGAAGGCTTGCACTGTACGTTTGTATGATTCCTGTGATACGCGCCTGGTTCATTTGAGGGCTCAGCTTTTGATATCGCTTCGCGAAGTCTAAGAGGGGGTGTAGCACCTACGTGCTCCACTAGCCTAGAATTAACCTCAGGATAAAATGAAAATAATGCACCGATCGATGTGAAGTTAACGTTACTAGCGGTTGCATCATTGTTTACGCGGCTTCTGGTTTGGGTTACCGAGAATTAACCATGTGCTTTTCGTTGGCTCTTGCAGGGATCAGTTTAAGCATTGTTTACTGTTTCTAATGATTATTTTGAAGTGCAAGAAGTTGGAACAAGTCTATAATTCCATACCAGATGAATTTCCACTGAAGTTGATTGCCGAACAGTACAAGCTAAAGCCTAAAGGTTCAACTAGACTAGTTTCCCATTTGAAGTTACAGGATAAATCAACATCTGGTCTTAAACACTATTCAGTCGCGAGAGTCAGTCTTTGTTCGAAGTTGGTAAGTCATTTCAACGCATTTGGACTGTCTCAACTGAACTTAGTGAATGCTAGTGACTGTTTGGCTGATACATTGTACGGTATAAATGCTCAACCCAGCATTGCAGGGCCTATACCCGCTAGCAGTCGCTACAGGGGAAAAGGGAGAAGGGATGAGGGTTACCCCCACCCCATTGAGCCTCAAGTGGCGTCATACATAATTCTTTTCCTGATATTTATTTCGAAGTGCTTGATACTTTGTCATTGATAATCTGGTTTTGTAATTGTTAAAATAACAAGAATTACTAGCGTTGTTTCCTGAATCTTGTTCTTTACCATTATGCTATGAAGCAATGACGCAATTTTATTAGAAGAGCAGCGCCGCTCTTGTACACGCAACTGCCCTCGACCCCTCACACCTTCCGGAGAAAAAAAGCTAAGCGATTTCAAGCCAAAACGATTCACGTACTGTAGCTCAAAAAATAACTAAATCGCTAACATTTGAATATCGTTTTACCAGTTTCACCAGAAAGCATTTCTTTGACTTCCTTACAACAATCGTGCCTTAACTGCCTTCGGTATTTTTAGTTTAAAACATCTCTCTCAAATTTGAGGCCATTTTTTGTTATTATGCAACCAGGGGCGGATCTAGGAGGGGAGATGTGAGTATGCATTATCCCTGTACACGTGATGAAATTTAAGGATAATAGTTTTGTTGAGATTTCGATCACTGTATTACAAAAATGCAAGAAGTCGTTGCGATATTTAGTTTATGGAGCACAGGCTACAAGAATTCAAACTTAGTTCATGGGTGATAATGCCCATGTATATTTTTCACGATTTTGTTATTTTTTTTAAGTTGTAAAAGCGAAGTCACTCTACTGTTCCCTTTGACGTTTGGGTCCCTAGAAAGCTTGATCGGGAAGCCATAAGCGGGTGCTTGCAGCTGCCATCTAGTTTTCTAAGTGTTAAAGGCTACCAGTTTGAAAACAAGCTCCTTCCACTGACAAAGCAACACGCAACTAAAAGCCGACATGAAGCTAAGTATGACAATATCAGAGGGCACAAAATTGTTGATTATCACAGGGCAAGAAATTATTGCTTTAATTCTCACGCAAACTACATCTTCATTGGTATTTAAGTGTGGTAAAAACGTTTGCGGCCCGCAATAAATTTCCTCATGCGAAAGTGGCCCGCAACACCAAAAACGTTTGGCAGGCCTGGTCTACGCAATGCGCATGCCGCCGCTCACATGCAGAGAGGAGATATCTGTTATCTTTTATCTGCTACTTGGGCAGGAATCATTTGAAATTTGCTGACTTGTCAGAAGCAGTATGAACGAAAGTAGGTAGATAATAGGAGTCGTTTTCTCGCTTGGTTTTGAAAGAACACTTTTTCTATTTCTGTTTTCAGGCAAGCGTAAAAAAAGAGAATTAGATAATAAACGAATACAATTTAGAATCGTTATTTTGACAAAACCAATCTGTTTGGCTACTTCTCGTTAACCTTTACTTTTTAACGAATGATTACTATTCGCTCATCTCTAATTTTTGAAGACTTAAAGAGCTTTGTAGAACCTAGCGTAGTGGATGGGGTTTGTTTACTTACACTAGCCTGCTGGTAGTATATACTGATTTTTTGTGCGTGCGTTTGCAGTTTAGGGTTAGACATACGGAGTTGTAATTCTTTTTAACATTACTGCACTGCTGCATTATCCTACACTGCCTTGATGTATGTCGTGGAATATAATTTTAAATTGTTACCAACATCCTGTGTTTTAAGTATTAAGTGAGGTGAACGGTGGTCCTTTGATCTTTGCTTCATAGACCTCATACTTGTAAGGATAAGAAAGTTCCTACATAGACGGGAAGATGTGCCATAAGAAATTTCCCGACGAAGAGTTTCGGCATCATTATTGAGCAATATTTCAAGTCACATTTTATCCAACTACAAAGTGTTTTCAATCAAGCAAAGTCACATCAAAAATCAAATACGCGCAAAAACGTTAAAAACCTTACAAAAAATCATAAATTGACGACCTGCGGAGAAACTTCACAGTGGGATTTCTTCCAACTACTGCCACGACCTCAATCAAACTGGTTTTAAAGTGTTTTCAACGCTCAGAAAGCGTTTTTTGGAACAAAAAAATCTGATGAGGTTTGCTGCTCCCTCTCGAAAGGTCAAAGGAGATCTTGGCCTGATTAAAAAAAACAATCAATTCAATCACTACACACTGCACAGGCGCTAGCAGTCGTCACTAGACACTGCACAGAACTCGGGTTAGCGTGGGCGCCTACTTTTAAGCCACAGGTTCGACTAAATTTCCAACCAAATGCGTGTTCACTGCGGCAGAGGCAGGCACTCTAGGTCAGTTCTCTCGCGCGTTTTTGGGCAAGGGGCACACTCAAAAATACTTAAAATCTCGTGGTGCACTTCAAACACCAGTTGCGTTCTGCAAATGTAATGCGAGTGAAATGTAATTCGAGTGAAATGTAATTTGAGTGAAATGCAGGCTAACTCCAGCGAAATGCAATTCGACTGAAATGTAATTCCAGCGAAATGTAATTCGAACGGAGTGCAACTCCAGCGAAATGTAATTCGAGTGAAATGTAATTCCAGCGAAATGCAATTCGACTGAAATGTAATTCCAGCGAAATGTATTTCGAGTGAAATGTAATTTGAGTGAAATGTAACTCCAGCGAAATGAAATTTGAGTGAAATGTAATTCGAGTGAAATGTAATGCGAGTAAAATATAATGCAAGCAAAATGCAATTCGAGTGAAATGTATTGCGAGTAAAATGTAATGCAAGCAAAATGCAATTCAAGTGAAATGTAGTGCGAATTTTAGCGCTAGCGCGCCAATTTAAAAAAGATTTTCAAACGCTGCACACGCGTTTCAGGACACAAATCAACTTACACTTAGAAATCAACATATATTTCAATAATTGTTTTCAATTTAGCGCGCTAGCGCGCCGAATTAAAAAAAATTCAAACGTTGCACACACGTTTCAGGACCTAAATCAACTTAAGAATTAGGGGCATGCCCAGAAATTTGAAAACGGGGGGAAGGGGGGCGCGCAATTTCCTGTTTCCGTTTCCACTGAAAATATCGGTAAAGACCAAAAAAAGTCTTCACGTCTTTCGACGTCCAATTTACCCCCCAAAATCAAGTGAAGACCAAAAAAAGGTCTTCACGTCTTTCGTCGTACAATTTACCCCCCAAAATCAAGTGAACACCAAAAAAAAAAGGTCAACGCGTCCTCATATGTCCTGTTTCCACTGTTTTGCTGACTGGAGATATATATCAGCTTATATTTCAGCGGGGGGGAGGGGGCCGCGACCCCAGCGCCCCCCTCTGGATACGCCCCTGAGTATATTTCTTTTATGTATTCTTAGTTCGAAGTAGATCTCGAACTCACAATTTAGTTTTCAATTTACTCGTTTTCAACTTTTCATTCTACTTACAAATACAAATTCTACTGTTGGACTTAAATCCAAGGTTTGATGGTTCTGTATGAAAATACATCAATTTTAATAATTGTTTTTAATTCGGCGCGCTAGCGTGCCGAATAGAAATAATATATTTGAACGGTAAGTTGATTTGGTTTGGCTAAGGTGCTTTTAGCAGGTAGTTGTTGAGTATTCATTATGCTAGGCTAGGAATCCTGGTGCAGCCAGCATTGCCCTAGTGTGTAAGCAGGTAGGGGAGGTCTTGTTTAGGCCGTAGGGAAATTTTTAGGCCGTAGGTGACTTGGCGTGTAGGCTAGAAAACTGAGCCTAGCATTGTTTAATGCCTATAGTCAAGAGCGTTGGAAGGTGGGGGGGCTGAGGGAGACTGAAGCCCCCCTATATTTTTTCAGCCCCCTCAGAAATTTTAAGCCCCCCTTCAGCCCCTTTTTCAAAAATTTACAACTACAGTACACTAGTACAGCCTATCGCACTTCAAAGATGGCTTATTGCGTCACTTGTTATTCGTTTCTTTTCTTGATTGATACCATCAAACCAACGTTCTAACTTTTGCAACTTTGAGGAAAAGTGTTGTACAAAATTGGACAAACTGTTGAAATTTCTGGTAAGTTCGTGTACAAAGCTCTCAAAGCTTTATTATGATGTCACACTTGATTTTTCTCCAATTTTAATAGAAACTTCTGGGCAAATAACAGCGAAACATCAAAATTAAAAATTAGAATTACAGTAAGCTAGCTTATCCTAAAAACAGCGGCGTAACGAAAAATTTTAAAAAGAGTTGTGAACGAATAATAAGTTCATTTAAAGGTTTACACGTTTACAAACGACGATCAGGCTACTGTGTGCTATGCTAGCTAGAGGAAAGCTTGAGTTCATTAAGTTGTCTCCAAGTGACTTTTAATGAAGTGAAGTGCATATGGTACGCATGACGTATGTTGCGATAACAAGGAAGAGCCCCCCAGACGTTGGTATGGTAACACAAATTTCAGCCCCCCTACTTAAAAGTACTACCAACGCCACTGCCCATAGCAAGCAGGTAGGCGAGGCTAGGAAGCTTACATACTGTAAATGCGAGACCAGTGTAGAGCGATGTTTGAATCAACTACGCAAGATTGCAAGTTGTAGAGGTATTCAAGGAAAAGAGACAATTAGTTGATTACGAGTCGAGGTTAGAGTCATAGGGAGATGGGACTGTAGGAGTTAAAGATCTCCCATTTGAACTTTTTCTGATCGTTTAAATTTTGCCTCCTCAATGAGCTTCAATTTTTACTTAAAAAAAAAAAAGGTATAGCCAAACAAGACCTCCAGTACCTGCTAACACACTAGGCAATGCTGGCTGCACCAGGATTCCTAGCCTAGCATAATGAATACTCAACAACTGCCTGGGTACCTTAGCCTAACCAAATCAACTTACAGTTCAAATATTTCATTCCTCTTAGGCACGCTAGCGCGCTATAACAATCATTGAAATAAAAGTTGATTCGTAAATGTAAGTTGATTTAAGTCCTGAAACGTGAGTGATTTAAGTCCTGAAACGTGAGTGCAATGCTTGAATTTTTTTAATTCGGCGCGCGATAAATCGAAATCAATCACTGAAATATAAATTGATTTGTAAATGTAAATTGATTTGTATTCTAAAATGTGTATGCAATGTTTGAAAATGGCTTAATGAATTTAACGGTAAACTAGTGTGCAACTTTAAGAGACCAATCTGTCCTCAAGCAAGAGTGAAAAATTTCCAAATTTTTTTTTTAATTTAGCGCGCTAGCGCGCCAAATCGAAGAAAATCATTTCAACCGTAATTTAGGGGTCCTACTAAACACCGCAAAGGATGACGAAGGACCTCAAATTAATAAACTAAACACCGCAAGATACGACAAAGGACCCTAAAACCTTAACCCTTGTTTAAAGTCTTCTGTAGTTCTTTGTTACGGTATGATTAAAGTCCTTTGTTGTTCTTTGCGGTGTTTAGTAGATCGATTTAAGGTCCTTTGTCGTTCTTTGCGGTATTTATAACATCAATTTGAAGTCCTTTGCGGTGTTTTAGTTCGCAACTTTAAGAGACTAATCTGTCCTAAAACATAGGTGAAAAATTGAAATACTTTCTTTTAATTTGGCGCGCCACAGCCTGGTTCGTAGGGAATTTCTCAAAACACGCAAAAAATGGGAGTGCTGCAATGAAACTGGAATTCGTAGGATTTTACTTACCCAGAAAAGTAACTCGTCTGTCCGCGAGCAATGTTCCGGCATTGCTCGAACATAAGGGTAGATTCCCAGATAAAAGCCAAAACACAAAGAAGACAAAGCACAAGTAACATTGGTTCATAATGATACATCAGCGATACGACTGGCTCCAACACGCTGTTTGGATAAAGTGAATTGATGAAACGCCACGACTTGAATACGAACATTACCTGAGCAAATGTGACGCTTGTAAAGAACGTTTAATCTTGGAGCAGTCATTTTTATTTATTTCCTTTGACGTGATTAACTTAGGGGTTCGATTCTAAATCGAGTTAAATCAAAGTCTCGACGGTGAAGCTGGAAAGTTGCATCATAAATGACGCGATTCTACCACTTTGTGAAGCAATCGGCAACTCTTTTATCGTCGGCGCCGCTTGCTCGCGTTACCAAGTCGCGAGCTATAAATTGAAGGCTTGAACCGATTTTGCCACAACAAAAACTGTAATGGAGAAACAAAAAGTGAGACTCTTTCACCACATGCATTGCATCGGGTCAGAAAGTCCGCTAGGTCACCTAGAGACTAGGCCTTATTCCCGGTCGGACTACCGAGTCATATTCGCAGCTTCCCCCTGTACAGTGTACAAGCCAAAAGTGCAAAGTATTTTTTGTTTGTCTTGTCTGTCCACTAACAGGGTGGCATCATTGATATTTGTGATGAGCTGTCATTTAAGAATGGCCAACACAATAAGTGTTTGAAGACAACCGCAATCTTAATCTTTTTAACCACAAACATAAATCAGAAAAATAAGAAACAAAAGTTAAAGTCACCTGCAGAATCATGACGTCAAATATAAAAATAACGAAATCTTTGTGATTCAATACAGCGATACAATTCATGAGAAAAAGGCAGTGATGATCGAGACCTTGAACCAAATTCTCGCATAATCTGCAATATTTCGAATGTGAGGGACGGATAACCTGCGCGAATAATCCACAATTATGAGGGCGAACTTTGCAAATAATAACATGGAGGGAAAAATAAGAGTCAATATTTTGATTTCACATATTGTTTACATCACAAGAGAATAAACCAAATTCGTTTCAGTAAAATGCTGCCTTGATTTCTAACACGAGATTTATCGCTTATTCGTTGGTTGAAGAATGGAAAGTAGCCAAGCCAATATCGTCTTCTTCTGTCGTATGAACCAGGCACTTGACGTATGTCTGCCACCCCAACGCTAAATTACCCTTTCTTGGGTTCGATTTGCTAATCTTTAGTCAGACTGGGTCACCACGACGGGTAGACAGCTTGGCTCCGTTTGGGAAATTGGCATGAAGTATCTTTCCCAAGGACACAACGACGTTGCACCCAGTTCGGGTATTGAACGCTCAACCTTTCGATTGAAGCTCTGGTGCTCTACCAACTGAGCTACGCCGCTGTCTATTTTGATTTCACATACTGTTTACATCGCAACAGAATAAACCAAATTCGTTTCAGTAAAATGCTGCCTTGATTTCTGACACGAGATTTATCGCTTATTCGTTGGTTGAAGAATGGAAAGTAGCCAAGCCAATACTAGCACGCCAAACTGAAAAGAATACTTAACACAATTTTTATACAAGTTCAAACACAAGTCTTCCTTACCTCTGTGTAAGGACAAAAATCCGATTCCTTGCATCGGCCCATCGCAATGTCCAGCACAGTCAGGATTTGTCCGTTCGCCACTTTTGATTGCTTGATAAAGCCAGGGTCTCCACGAACTAAGTGAAACAAGTACCAGAAAGCGAGACTTCCACAAACTAACACACCAACAAGAAGGTCGTAGCAAGGCCACAGTTGTGTGAGATGTTAAGAAATCAAACACCGATCATAACTGCCTTATACTAACACAAACACCAATCATAAATAACTGCCTTATTATCAATAAGAATCTGCTGAAGAATTTATTGCAGAATACAAAGTTTCATCAAATAACTCGCCGCAAACTTTTCTCATCCCTAACCTTCAATGCTAAACAACGGTGAAATGTGACAAAACCATGAAGCAGAGGAGATCCGATCTCGAGGGCATCGAAATTAGGTTTGAGAATCTGGTGAACGACGTAGTAACCCGCCTGCTTTTTCTATCGTTTTTACAGAGATATTAACGCGTCGACGACCAAGTATTGAACTGAGCTTTCATAACTATTCGTCAACGGTTTCCAAAAGTTGTCCGCACAGTGAACAAAAGCTAAACAATTTCGGTGGTTTACATTATTATTATTAAGCAATTTTGGTGATTTACATAGCTCAGCAACTTACATAAAAATAATAATACAATAATAACACGTAACTTAGAAAAGAATTTCGCTACGTGTTCAAATCTTCGCATTAACATACAACTACAAAGTCAAATTAATCAACAACAATTAAACAAAACAACTACCAACAGTTTTCCTTTGGGCAGAGCATCTTGAATACTCTTCTCGAACTGACTTCAAGTGAAACTAAGTAGAGAGCCCCGACATTCCAAACATGGACCTCAGGAATACGTGAGCGAACGCGCTCAGTAGACGATAGTCTACTTTGAATAAGATAAGATTCAGATATGTTTATTTGTCACCAAAACACATGCGGGCATAATAGACACAATTCAAATCAAAAGAAGTAACACAGCATTTCGAAGACAGGGAAACTGCGAAGGACCTCACGGTCATCGAGTCAAGCAGCCACCCTTGATTTGAAAAGAAAAAAAAGCTACTTAGTTTCACTTAAAGGAAAGGCTCGTCGGACAATGGTCTAAAAGGGTACCTCAACGTTTGCCCTGCAGGCGCTGCTTGTCACTGCAGGCGCTGCATGGCACTACAGGCACTGTTTCTCAGATGCACACTAAAATACCCCTTTCTCAATCACACGAACTACCCACTCGTTCTATCTCTGCCTACCGAACCTGCAGTGTGCCACGCTGCTGCAGTGCCGAACCGAACCTACAGTGTGCCACGCTGCTGCAGTGCCGAACCGAACCTGCAATGTGCCACGCTGCTGCAGTACCGAACCGAACCTGCAGTGTGCCACGCTGCTGCAGTGCTGAACCGAACCTGCAGTGTGCCACGCTGCTGCAGTACCGAACCGAACCTGCAGTGTGCCATACTGCTGCAGTGCTGAACCGAACCTGCAGTGTGCCACGCTGCTGCAGTGCCGAACCGAACCTGCAGTGTGCCACGCTGCTGCAGTGCCGAACCGAACCTGCAGTGTGCCACGCTGCTGCAGTGCCGAACCGAACCTGCAGTGTGCCACGCTGCTGCAGTGCTGAACCGAACCTGCAGTGTGCCACGCTGCTGCAGTGCTGAACCGAACCTGCAGTGTGCCACGCTGCTGCAGTGCCGAACCGAACCTGCAGTGTGCCACGCTGCTGCAGTGCCGAACCGAACCTGCAGTGTGCCATACTGCTGCAGTGCCGAACCGAACCTGCAGTGTGTCATACTGCTGCAGTGCTGAACCGAACTTGCTGCAGTGCCATACAGTGTGTGCAAAACCATGCAGTGCCTGCAGGGCAGTACCGGTCCAAAGTAAAGTGTGAGTTAGAGTCAGAGTTGACAACAATTCTTATAATTATTTTAAACCACTCTTTTTGAGATGTTGCTCATGCATTTAACTTCAACCAATAGTGTCTGCTCTCGAGAACGACTTATTTCATTTGACCCGCCCAAAAGGTTGTTAGTTGATTAGTTGCAAAGACTTGAAACTTGCAAAGTTGAGACAATCTAGCTGCGAGCAATTCCCAGAAAACGCTATAACTAAAAGTTGAAACGAGTAAAACAAAAAACGTGGTTCAAATCTTTTGACTTGACAACAGAGAACCTAAAACGACGCTACAGCGGGTTTGAACGAAAATCTTCAGAGATCAAGCAACCCTGTTTCAACGACAAGCGCCGTGCCTGAAGTCGCTTGATAGGGCAACTAAAATATGGGTTAAAATCGCCCCAGATGATAAATTTCAACTTGGTCCTTTCTTTCAATTAAGTTCGAAGACGCAGCTTAGACAAGATTCAGCGTAAACATCTGGCAGCTGTAAAATGTCAAATGTTATAAGTTCGACAAATTATAAAAAAATAAACAACAAACAAACTTAAAGGATATCATTAACCAGCTTGAAGTAGCCAACCAGTAAGCAGTGTAAAATGCCACCAGCAAAAGCACCTAAGAATATGGGATTGGGCCAGCGACACGGGTGCTGAATGCGATGGGATTGCCTGCAATGAAACACTACATTCATCCCAGAACATAATCAACGTAAAAATGCTTACCTTGATATAATCATCACCAGAATGACCGACATCGCTATTGCGAACATACCAGCGTAACTGTTTAGATGCCGGATCACAAAAAACACTGCAGCTGCATAGATAAATGGCAGAATGAGTAAGATCCACCAAGTCACTGTAGAAATAACACGATACGGAAATCTCAACGACGCCACAATGAACAATGAGTCACGTTACAATATTACAAAATGATTGAATGACCAAAAATGGGTCTGCAAAAAGCGCAAGATAATTGCTGGTTCTCATGCACGATCATAAGGTGCAAGATAGTTCCTTGCAGGATCGTAAAGTGCAAGATAGTTGCTGGTTCTCATGCACGATCATAAGGTGCAAGATAGTTGCTGGTTCTCATGCACGATCATAAGGTGCAAGATAGTTGCTGGTTCTCATGCACGATCATAAGGTGCAAGATAGTTGCAGGTTCTCATGCACGATCATCAAGTGCCAGATAGTTGCAAGTTCTCATGCACGATCATAAAGTGAAAGATAGTTGCTGGTTCTCATGCACGATCATAGGGTGCAAGATAATTGCAGGTTCTCATGCACGATCATAAGGAGCAACACAGTTGCAGGTTCTCATGCACGATCATAGGGTGCAAGATAGGCGCAGGTTCTCATGCACGATCATAAGGTGCAAGGTAGTTGCAGGTTCTCATGCATGATCATAAGGTGCAAGATAGTTGCAGGTTCTCATGCACGATCATAAGGTGCAAGACAGTTGCAGGTTCTCATGCACGATCATAAGGTGCAAGATAGTTGCTGGTTCTCATGCACGATCATAAGGTGCAAGATAGTTGCTGGTTCTCATGCACGATCATTAGGTGCAAGATAGTTGTTGGTTCTCATGCACGATCATAAGGTGCAAGATAGTTGCTGGTTCTCATGCACGATCATAAGGTGCAAGATAGTTGTTGGTTCTCATGCACGATCATAAGGTGCAAGATAGTTGTTGGTTCTCATGCACGATCATCAGGTGCAAGATAGTTGCTGGTTCTCATGCACGATCATAAGGTGCAAGATAGTTGCTGGTTCTCATGCACGATCATAAGGTGCAAGATAGTTGTTGGTTCTCATGCACGATCATAAGGTGCAAGATAGTTGCTGGTTCTCATGCACGATCATAAGGTGCAAGATAGTTGTTGGTTCTCATGCACGATCATAAGGTGCAAGATAGTTGTTGGTTCTCATGCACGATCATAAGGTGCAAGATAGTTGCTGGTTCTCATGCACGATCATAAGGTGCAAGATAGTTGCAGGTTCTCATGCACGATCATAAGGTGCAAGATAGTTGCTGGTTCTCATGCACGATCATAAGGTGCAAGATAGTTGCAGGTTCTCATGCACGATCATAGGGTGCAAGATAGTTGTTGGTTCTCATGCACGATCATAAGGTGCAAGATAGTTGCTGGTTCTCATGCACGATCATAAGGTGCAAGATAGTTGCTGGTTCTCATGCACGATCATAAGGTGCAAGATAGTTGCAGGTTCTCATGCACGATCATAAGGTGCAAGATAGTTGCAGGTTCTCATGCACCATCATAAGGTGCAAGATAGTTGCTGGTTCTCATGCACGATCATAAGGTGCAAGATAGTTGCTGGTTCTCATGCATGATCATAAGGTGCAAGATAGTTGCTGGTTCTCATGCACGATCATAAGGTGCAACATAGTTGCAGGTTCTCATGCACGATCATAAGGTGCAAGATAGTTGCAGGTTCTCATGCACGATCATAAGGTGCAACATAGTTGCAGGTTCTCATGCACGATCATAAGGTGCAAGATAGTTGCAGGTTCTCATGCACGATCATAGGGTGCAAGATAGTTGCTGGTTCTCATGCACGATCATAAGGTGCAAGATAGTTGCAGGTTCTCATGCACGATCATACGGTGCAAGATAGTTGCAGGTTCTCATGCACGATCATAAGGTGCAAGATAGTTGCAGGTTCTCATGCACGATCATAAGGTGCAAGATAGTTGTTGGTTCTCATGCACGATCATAAGGTGCAAGATAGTTGCTGGTTCTCATGCACGATCATAAGGTGCAAGATAGTTGCAGGTTCTCATGCACGATCATAAGGTGCAAGATAGTTGCTGGTTCTCATGCACGATCATAAGGTGCAAGATAGTTGTTGGTTCTCATGCACGATCATAAGGTGCAAGATAGTTGCTGGTTCTCATGCACGATCATAAGGTGCAAGATAGTTGCTGGTTCTCATGCACGATCATAAGGTGCAAGATAGTTGCAGGTTCTCATGCACGATCATAAGGTGCAAGATAGTTGCAGGTTCTCATGCACGATCATAAGGTGCAAGATAGTCGCAGGTTCTCATGCACGATCATACGGATCAGCAAACATTGATTTGAGCAGAGATTCGAGACCGGCCTCTAGAGGAAAAATACTAAGGTGCTTGACATTTTTTGACAACAAGTTAATGCTTTTATCAACCTAAGTTTACGAAACCTCGTAATTACAACGGACAATGCGAGGCAATGTTAGATACAAAAGCTGCTCGATAACTGCTTTAAATCATGCTTATCATTGTCGCATGCAACTTACACGTTGGTCCAGTTGGCTGTGAATTTCTGGGCTGCTTGGCGTAATAATCCAATGTTTCCGCAATTGCAATGTGCCTGAATGTACCAAAACTCATTCACACGTTATCAAGCCTTGTCGTTGATTGAAATATCTCACATTATGGCATTTAACAAGTACCGGTATCTCAAATCTTCAATAATTAGAGCTGACCTTTTGCCTTGCATACGAGCACAGCCAAGACGTCAACTAATTCGGAATGCCTTCGCGTGCTGAGCTTGCTCAAAGGAACTAAGCTTCGAATCGTCGGTGATGAAATGACTTGCTTAATCAAATCCTTACTGCGCTAGGTGAGTGCATATTCAAAAACATATAGTCATGTTTAGTCCTCTAATCCGATCGCAAAAATGGATAGAATGCTTACTCCGAAACGGTAGACTTGGGTTTGATTTCAAGTTCGATCAAATTAATGACTTAAAAATTGCATTCACAGCTTCCCTGCTTGACGCTCGGCATTAAGGGGACAGTGTGGAAAAGAAACCGGCAAGGTTATTGGCATGCCGTTGGAAAAAGCACTTAGCGGGATTTCCCCATTTAAGAATGGTAGACAGATGGCTGTTAACCCAACTACCAAGAAAAACTTCCACTGATCCGAGCGAACATACTGCTACCGATGCCTTATGCCAGCAATCTCTGCATTGCAGCGGAGATGGACGCCACAAATTCTCAATCGAATGACCAACGTCAATGCTGTGCGAGGCCAATCTTCCTGCTCAGCAGTTTCATCAAACAAAATATATGTTTCTGCTTAATTTTAGTACAACCAGGATGAAACACTATCGTACAAAACTTGACTCAAAATGATCAATTTACAGCTATCTATCAAAACAAAAAAATCGCAAGCTTAAACAAAAGAATCAAGGCGATATTGTTTTGGCGCTGCAAAAACCACAGCGAAGCAATTTGCAAATACTGTAATTAAAACCACAAAACTTCCGAGACTTCACTAACCAGGCACCGGAACATAACTGCTACGCACGCAACAGTCCGCGCTAAAGCAACCATCGTCAAGTTAATATCACTCGACATAATAAACGTCAAATCAAATTTTCATCATACCCGCCATGTTACGTCCAAGTGTGGCGGGTTCCATCTGGTGTGGCTGACCAACACAGCTCAGAAAAAAACGTTGCAACGGTGGCGAGCCATTGGCGACACTGTGCTGATTTGACCGGTCCGAGAATCGAACCCAATACCTCTCGCACCGACAGGCGTGCGCTTAACAACTGAGCAAACGGCCAGTTTTAATGAACGTCTTTATACTATATCCTTCGTAATCAACAATCGTGGACGAGTAGGGTAACTCAAGCGTTCCGATGGGTTATCAGGGGTCGGCAACCTTCTTGTAGTCGCGATCCAAACCCCGGCTCACCAAGCTGTCGATTTCATGAACAAAAACTTTTCGGCCCAACTTGATATTTCCAATTGCATTCAGACACTGTTACTTTACAAGGTTTTGACATAGTTAGTGCGCAGCACATTGGACTAACAGAATAGAAACCAAACTTTGCGATAAATAAAATTAACCAAAAAAATATATATAAAACGAGTAGTGGAATTGCAATACCGGGGAGTTACTTCATTTCCAGCAATATCTCGAGCTCTTCTACCCTTTACATCCTCCACATGAACCAATGAACACGTGGACAAAGTGAGCACTTTCCATATAAGCTCAAGATTTCCAGTCTGCGCAGCAAGATGAAGAATGGTTTGTCCTTTTGCATTCTGATCTTCTACGGTTGATCTCTGCGCTCGTCAACAAAACAAATCATAACCCACTCATCGACGTGCATCACAATAAACAATCGACACACAACTACTCGTCCACTGCGACACATCCACTACTTGTGCACTGTTACACATCCACTACTCGTGCACTGTTACACATCCACTACTCGTCCACTGTTACACACCCACCACTCATCCGTTGTTACTCATCTCATCCACTGCTCATTTGCTGTTGCTCATCCACTACTCGTGCACTCCTACACATCCACTACTGATCTGTTGTTACGCATCCACTGTTACACATCCACTACTCGTCTGCTGTTACTTGTCATCTACTGTTACACATCCACTACTCGTCATCCACTACTCATCCGCTGTTACTCATCCACTACTTTTCCACTGTTCCTCATCCACTACTCATCGGCTGTTACTCATCCACTACTCGTCTGCTGTTACACATCCACTACTCGTCATCCACTACTCATCCGCTGTTACTCATCCACTACTTTTCCACTGTTCCTCATCCACTACTCATCGGCTGTTACTCATCCACTACTCGTCTGCTGTTACACATCCACTACTCGTTCGCTGTTACATATCCACTACTACTCACCTGCTGTTACTCATACACTACTCGTCACTGTTACTCATCCACTAATCATCTGCTGTTACTCATCCACTACTCATCTGCTTTTACTCATCCACTACTTGTTCACTGTTACTCATCCACTATTACACATCCACTACTTGTCCGCTGTTACACATCCACTACTCGTTCACCGTTACTCATCTTATAAATTTGTCTTGTTTTACGACAATTCGCTAATCTCGTGCTATAACTCACATAAGTACTTAGGTATAACTGTAGACAACAAAATAAATTTTAAAACGAACATTGACAAGATCACTTCAAAAATCTCGAGATCTGTAAGAGATTTAAGCAAACTGCGTTACATTTTCCCAACGTCTTGTTTGGTAGTTCCTTATCATTGACTTGTTCACTCTCATTTACTATTTGGTCTCACTGTCCGGGGTAGTACATTTCCTTCTTACTTAGTCAAATTACAGAGGCTTCAAAACAAGGCTATTAGAATAATTACCAACTCGGACATTCATTTTCCAATCATGCCTAAATTTCATAATTAGGAATCTTGAAAATTTCTGAACTATATGATTTTGAAATCGCAAAAATTATGCACCAGCACTCTAAGCAAACCCTACCCTCTTCCCTTTCTGCACTCTTCAACCAAGTATCAAATACTCATAGTTGCAACACTCGATCAGTAGTGCACAATAATCTTTATCTTGCACAATATAATATACATCCACTACTGAGTACTGAGGCTGAGACAGACATACACGTAAATTAACTATCATACGTCTCAAGTTGAGATAGATCTATTCATTATAGTCCAGATACCAAAAGTGGATTCACTATGTTAACTATAAGCCGCAATATGTAAAAGAACTTACATTTTTTCGCAGTAAATAATCGACAAGAGCCAAGTGTCGGTGGACGCATGCAATAAGCAAAGGAGAGTCGCCGAGTTGGTCCTTGCCATCGAGTGAGAGTTCAGTCTGTGTGCCAAGATAATGCATGGCTGGACTAAAATAAAGAAATCGTTAAGTTTCAAAAGGTTGCTACCAATGAAAGTGATCGCTTTATGTTTGTTATAAGCAATCGGCTGAAAAGAAATTATTTCGCTCAATTTGTTTGGTGGTGTCCAGATCAAATGCACTCAAATTGCAAAAAAATAATTTGAAAAGGCACCAACTGAATGGCTGCGAATTCCTGCGAGCGAAAAACAAGCCGCACGCTTTTACTGTTCACAAACAACCTATTGACATCAGAAAGGTTTGCTTATTATGCGAAAACACCCATCCCGTTGGGGCTAGGGTTGTACACACATTTTAAGACGAGTTTTTAGGTTTACACACAGCAAACATTTCAAGACCGGTTTTTAGGTTTACACACATTTGAGTTGATCAAAACAACGAATTTCCTACGCATTAAAATGCAATGACATAGAAAAATCTACTCATGCAGCTAAGCAGTAAACAGTCCCAACAACAAATGATCGGGTGGGAATAAAACGAAACAGCACACATTACATAAAATTGTTTTACAGTGAATTCAAACCGATCGAGCGGCCCAAATGGTACAGTAATTAATCTACTTCTTTAAACAACAAAGTTTGTCAAACTTAATTTTCCAAGCATCACTTTTATCAACCCACAAACCTCAACTTACACATTACCACCAAGTGCGGTAAAATGTACGCAACCTCTTCCTTGTTTATCTGTTGCTCTTACATCAGCACCAGCTTTTATGAGGATATGCATGATCCTGACATCACCACGACGGCAAGCATAGTGTAACGGGGTTTCTCCTGTGAAATAAGTTAAGTGTAAAAAGACAGATTTCAGTAATGCTTCAATCAGAAATTATAACATAAGACTAACGCTCAAATAAGTAGCAAGTTTCAAAAATTGAATATCGGTGCATGCCATTCAATGCTTTCCAGCTCATAGCGCTTACTGCGCGAATATGCAAATGGGAGTCGACTGAATTAACAGCACAGATGGCCGAGGGCCAATAGTCTCTGCCTCTGAAGCTGTGGACTCTGGTTTGATTCCACGTCGAGTCAAACCAATGACTTTAAAATTAGATATTCACAGCTTCCTTGCTTGACGCTTGGCATCAAAGGGACAGTGCTCAGAACAATGGAGCAAGTTTACTTCTTGTGCCGTTGGAAAAAGCACATAGCGGGATTCCCCATCTGACACATACAATGTTACCAAATATACTTTGAGACACAACACCACATGCATGTAACGTTACCAAATGTGCTTTGAGCATCCAACTTAGCTCCATGCTGAAGAAGAAGATGTAAGATTTCAACTTGTCCTCGGAGACAAACTTGGTGGAGTGGCGTCAGATTGTTCCAACCCTACTCCAAAAACATGGAAATTTTAAAAACCATATATACACTAGTACAAGCTACACGCTCTATTTACAAGTTTGTCTGTTTTTTAGTCCGACTGTAGCACTGCGGCGGGTAGACCGCATGGCTCCACTAGTACAAGCTACATGCTCTATTTGCAAGTTTTTTTTTGTCCGATTGTAGCACTGCGGCGAGGAGACTGCATGGCTCCACTAGTACGAGCTACACCTTCTATTTGCAAGTTTTGTTTTGTCAGATTGGAGCATTGCGGCGAGTAGACTGCATGGCTCCACTAGTACGAGCTACACCTTCTATTTGCAAGTTTTGTTTTGTCAGATTGGAGCATTGCGGCGAGTAGACTGCATGGCTCCACTAGTACGAGCTACACCTTCTATTTGCAAGTTTTGTTTTGTCAGATTGGAGCATTGCGGCGAGTAGACTGCATGGCTCCACTAGTACGAGCTACACCTTCTATTTGCAAGTTTTGTTTTGTCAGATTGTAGCACTGCGGCGAGTAGACTGCATGGCTCCACTAGCACGAGCTACACGCTCTATTTGCAAGTTTTTTTTTTGGCAGATTGGAGCATTGCAGCGGGTAGACTGCATGGCTCCACTAGGACGAGCTACACGCTCTATTTGCATGTTTTGTTTTTTTGTCAGACTGGACCACTGCGACGGGTAGACGGCATGGCTTCACTGCAAATTATCCTTCATTTTTACGAAAGAACTACAGACGCCACGTAACAAGCTTACTTACAAGTTGGCCTCCTGTCTACCACTCTAACATGGGAAAATCCCATTAAGTGCCTTTCCCAAGGGCACAGCAAGCAAACTGATGAATGAT
The DNA here is from genome assembly GCA_964006365.1 of Trididemnum miniatum. Classification (NCBI taxonomy): domain Eukaryota; kingdom Metazoa; phylum Chordata; class Ascidiacea; order Aplousobranchia; family Didemnidae; genus Trididemnum; species Trididemnum miniatum. The sequence continues at coordinate 27,053 of OZ023233.1, forward strand.
TGAGCTCATTTGCAATGGCTTGAAACAAAAACAAGTTTAATGATAGAGTCCCAAATATGTTAGAGTGGTAGACATAACCCAAGTTTTGCAAAGTTTGATGCTTGAGTGCATGACTGTGTGATATTAGTGATTAATCAATTTATCGATTACAATTCACCATGTATTCTTGCACTTAGTCTACAGATTTATCCTTTCAGCAGCACTCAGGGTAACTAAGAGTTAGGGTTAGGGTCTTACTTGATTTTCTCTTACATCTACTCTCCGCTAGCTTATCAGTTCTATGAGCACTGCCACGACTTGGATTAACCTTGAAAGGCCACACACAGTTATGTTTTCCTACCATTGCACTATACGATCTACGACATTTGGGCGCGAGACATTTGGGCGCAGACAGTAGGGCACGAGGACATTTGGGCGCAAGACATTTGGGCACGAAATTGGTTGTAGCGCACTTTTCACAATTATTTTTTCGCTATTTTCAAAAAATTTTATAAACACCATTTTTACAAAGATTTTATACTTGCAACCGTACTGGTAAATGTTTTATTTTTTTCTAATTTCTTAATTACTGCAAGTAATAAGCGAATGAACCAATTAATGTTTACTTACAAAAACGTTGTACAAAAAACTAATGCGAAGTCAAGGTCAAGTTACCGATAAGCAAAGACGGTATTTCTATGTTTAATTAACTGTATAATTCAGAGGACTTAGCGATAATCATAATTATTTTGTGCAATAAAGAACAAACGAAGGTTTTAAATTTATGCAAGATATTTTTTGTTTGCGTCGATGTTTTTATTTACTTAACCTAAGCTACTTAACCTATTCACTTAACTCTAACTTAAAGAAACATTTCATTGAATTGTATACAACTGATATTTTTGGTTAAAGCTGAGAAGATATTATACAAGCGAAGGGCCTTTCTTGGTCCTTTTTGGCTTGTATTTAATATTTATGATGTCGTCTGGGGTGGCTGCTTGACTAGATGACCGAGGAGGTCCTTTCGCAGTTTCCCTGTCGCCAACAACTACCGGTGCGCTATATTGTATGCTTTTTTTTGTTACTTTCTTTGTTTTTTGTTGTTTTGTGGTGATGAAATAAAATGAATGAATGAATGAATGAATGAATGTACTCAATTGCTGCAGGAAACAAACGAACCAAATAAGAGATGTATATTTACGGAAATGTTGTAAAAGCTAATATGTTGTCAAGGTTAAGTTTACCGATAAGCAAAGACGTATTTCTATGTTCAACTAATTGTTTAATTCAAAGGACTTCGCGATAATTATATTGCATTTATACAAGATATTTTTTGTTTGCGCTGATGTTTTTATTCACTCAACGAACGTTACTTAATTCCCGCGGAAAACATTTCACTTATTCGTTCTGTTCAATGGCACCTCATTGTCGCAATGTCCTCCGATATGTTCATTATTTAAAAACGTATAAGTAAGTCTTTGCCCACATCGATAATGTGACCTTGAGTAAGCGTTATTTTTTTTACTTAAGTTTTCGCAAATTTATATCTATCTGTTAACTTGCTTGTTTCCAGCAGCAATTAAGTAGCTTAAGGTAAAGTAAATAAAAACATCGGCGCAAGCAAAAAATATCTTGAATAAATCCAAAACCTTCATTTGTTCTTTATTACACAAAATAATTATCGTGAGTCCTTCGAATTATGCAATAAATTATACATAGAAATAAGTCTTTGCTTATCGGTAGCTTAACCTTGACTACCGTCAACCGGGGCTACTTTGATTGGATTTGCAGCATTTCGGATGCCTGGTTGCTCATACAGAACTGTTTGGAGGTCACCTCAGCACTTATCAAAACATTACAGTGGCGAAGAACACATTGGCCAAAAAGTTTGATCGTAATCTATTTCTTTGTTTGTTTTTTTTAAAGATCTTTATGCGATCAAAGTTACCCCATGCCTGGGGCTATTTTGATAGTTAACTGAATTTTTAAAAAAGTCATTGCAACCCCTTCATTGGGGTTTCTTTGACCATAACTATCATTTTTTGAAAAATCTGAATGTAGGAAAGATGTAAACTTACATGATCAAAGAAGCCCCAATGTTATCAAAAATTGCAAAAAACTTACGGGGTGCACAATTGCACAGCCATTATGGGTAAGGTAGTAATTATTCCAGTTAAATTAGCAGTGAGTAATTTCGTAGCACCAGTTCTTGTGCAATGGTATTACTGGCTAGGTTCGTTCTGTCATGTCTCACATACCGGCATTACTTTTACCCACAAATAATATTGTGGTGATAGGTTTTTTCTCGCATACCAGTTACACACTATATGCAAGGCAATACAGAACCAGTATTCATTAAGTAATCACAAATTGTAAATTTTGTAGTGAGCATGCAACCAGCACAACTGAGTACATTTCATTTTACCAGCTGGACATTTCAATCAAAAGCGAGATGAGTAACATTTTGAATCGATAAGCAAAATATATCGTACTCAGTTGTACTGGCTGCATGCTTTCTATTAAATTTAGTGTGAAAAGTTTCAAGCATCAAGCTCCACAATTTGTAAAGCTTTAAATTGAAATAGCTGCCCATTTAAGCAAAGTTCCACAGTGACCCATCTAACTTAAATCACGCCTCTTTGATTAGCCAATCTGGATTCTTTCAGCTTTTCTCTGATTTCATTTTCAAACACGAAGGCATAATCATTTTGCTTCAAAATAAGTTGGCCTTCATTTAGCTCATGCAGCATTTTTAAAAATACAACATTAACTCCATCTTTTTGAACAATTTGCACCAAGCAAATGTACAGCTATTTTTTAGTTTGCGCTTATCTGTAAGTCACATTGACATTCACCAGCAAGTAATCTGCAGTTTTAATATCATTCAGTGAAACTTGGCTGACATTTTCATCAAACAGAGTTGGATTTTCATTGGCATTCTTGCATTCACAACAACAGTATGAGCTATTGAAGCATAAGTATTCACAGAACTAAATTTCGGTGTATACCTAAATATAAAAGTCAATGGCCATGAAGTCATTTACAAGTAACCGTCACCAATGATTTCTTGAGAAAACACTAAAGTGAGGCATATATTGTGCCAAAAAGTATTTTGTGGGACTGTTTGTAATGCTTACACTTTACACTAGTAATAACAAAGTCGTATCAGTATTGATCAAAGTAGCTCGCTATATCAAAGTTACCCCGACCTGTTAAAAAAGCCCTGGTTGACGGTATGCATTACTTTTTTTTGCTTGAGTTTCCGTAAGTATACATCTCTTATTTGGTTCGCTTGTTTCATGCAGCAATTAAGTGGCTTAGGTTAAGTAAATAAAAACATCGGCGCAAATAAAAAATATCTAGCATAAATCCAAAACCTGCGTTTGTTCTTTAACACACAAAATAATTATTGCAAGGTCCTTCGAATTATGCAATTACATAAACACATAGAAATACTCGTAAGTCTTTGCTTGTCAGTTACTTTAACCTTGACTACACGATAGTTTTTTTGCTTAAGTTTCCGTAAATATGCATTAATTGGTTCGTTCGCTTATTACTTAGCGTAATTAAGAAATTAGAAAAAAATAAAACACCAGCACAGTTGTAAATATAAAATTTTTGTAAAAATGTTGCTAATTTAATTTGTTTAAAAAAGTAGAAAGACAATTGTAGAAAGTGCGCTGCAATTTATTTTGCACCTAACTGTCTTTGTGTCCAAATGTCTTTGCGCCCAAATGTTTTTGCGCCCACATGTCTGCACCCTGATGACTTGCGCCCAAATGTCGGGTTTTGGTGCTATAGCATGGCATTGTAGAATCTGTCACTCTCTTTGCCGTCTTTTTTATCTGACTGTTGTTTATTTTTTCTGCACTGTATGTGTGTGTGTGTCTTTTCTTTATTTGATAAATCGCTATTGTCGGGTGTTGCAACCATGCTTCTCATTAAGCTGAAAGTTGCAAAGGTAGGAATAGGCCTAGGCCTAGAAGTGTTGCGTTCACCGGGCATTTATGCAAATTTACTTGGGGAGTTTTTTCTCGTTCTTCTGGTAACTTTTAACAACCTCAACTAATTCTAGTCAGGTTTTTTATTTATTGACATTTCGTTGGTACTGACTACCAACATCATCAGAACGATAAAGCTCTACGAGTTATAACACTACATAGCAGTTTATGAGCAAAAACAAAAATTTAAAAAATTAAGGCAGAATAGTAATTATTATGTCACAACATGCTACATGCTCACAACATGCTACAAACACACCTACCCTCCCAAACCCAAACCTCTGCAAGATTCACCCACATTCATGGGTTATACGTCACTACCCTACATTCAAGGCACTACTGAAAAGATTAGAAGAGTTTTAAGTAAAGTTGGTATAAAAGTCGCTATGAAGCCTGATGGTACTATTGGTTACAGTATTCCTTCACCTAAAGACCGTATTTCTCCCGATGAAATCAACTGTTTAGTGTATGAAATTCCATGCAACGATTGCGAATGTGTGTATATTAGCCAAACCAAGCGGAACTTAAACGCTAGATAAAAAGAACATCAACGAGCTATCAGACAACTAAAACCAGAAAACTCAGCTCTTTGCCAACATGCTATGAAAAATGATCATTTAATTGGATGGAGTAAAGCTAGGACATGAAAAGTTGAAACCAACTATTTTAAACGACTAACTGCTGAATCTTGGTTTATCCACTCTCACCCCAAAGTTTTGAATCGATCTGATGGTGAATATCTTCCCTTAATATACCGTTCTTTGCTCTAAATAAATTACAATCATTCATTTCATACAAGGAAGATTTCTCTTATGCTATTCAATTGTTTATCTACGCATGTTGTGACGTAATAATTACTATTCTGCCTTAATTTTTTAAATTTGTAGCGCTTTATCGTTCTGATGATGTTGGTAGTCAGTACCAATGAAACGTCAACAAATAAAAAACCTGATTAGAATTAGTTGAGGTTATTGTAAGTTACCGGAAGAACGAGAAAAACCTGCAAGTAAATTTGCATGCTTCTCATGTTACTTTTCTTGTCCTTCCACTTTCCCTTTGCATATAACGTCAATCGTTTTGTTGCTTCTTCCCTGCTGTCTAATCATAGACATCGATCCGGCAAGAGCAGGGGGGCGCCCCCTCGGGTCTAACACCAAAGGGGGCGACATACGTCTGGCCCCCGTGGTGTTTTGATACCTATGTTAAACGTTAAATGCATGTACAGTAGCTAAAATAGTTCCAAAGTACAACAACACAAAATCGTAGCAATGTTTCGTAGCAATGTTATGCTCACGCTATTGAAATGGCTAAAAGAGAACCATCAGCGATGTTCATCTAAAATGCAACTGGTACCTTGAAAAATCGTTTTAAACCCTATTCCGCCAGAGCTTTTTTCAGAGCGTCAGAAGACTGGGGGTAAACCCGTTGTGTCCGCTCGTTTTGAACACAAGTAACTTCACACATATCATTCTCACTTTAATACGACGGTGAAAGTTTAGGAACGCAGATAATTTTATTGTTATTTCGCCTGTATATTTTTTATGACACGGCTAATTTATTCATGAGCTAATTGTGTCTTATTATATCGGGTGTCCAAAAAAAAATGAAGCAAGTATTTTCTCAGTGATCATAAACTTAAAATTATTGAAATTCTGTACACAGTAATCCAAGCATATTCTTTACACTTTTACCTAATATCTAAAATTTGGTCGCAAGTTATGCCAGTATTGCCAAATCAAAATAATGTTTCAAAAAATTTAGCATCAGAGGAAATTTATGTGAGCAAAGGTCTAATAAGCGCTTTATGACGTCACAAGTCCGTAGATATTCGAAATAAACCAAATATCTATATATATGATAGAAGAAAGATGCAAGAGAGTTTCTTTTTGGAAGAAACACCCTTGTTTAGTTGTGGGAGTATATGGAAGTACATTGAGCATAGACTGAAATAAACCACTTTTGCTCGTGATACTGAATTTTTTAAATTATCATTTTAAATTTGGCAATACTCGCAAAATTTTCAACCAATTTTTAGATATATTATGTAAAAGTGTAAATATTATACCAGTAGCTTGGATTACTATGTATAGCAGAGGTGGGCAAAGTGTGGCCCGCGCGACCATTTTATGCGGCCCATGGGCACTTACAGAAATATGAACTCCTATTGCGAATCAAGCTGAAGACCTTTTTTCTTTTTGTTTACCTCCGCACTGAATGTCAATGAAAAAAAGGACATCAGCGGTCGCGTGGATCATATTTTTGCCCTTCACCAATCTTCAGTGGTGAAAACAGGATGTCTGCGAACGTGTAGATCTTTTTTTGCTCTTCCAATCAGCGCAGACTTCAGGTTCAAAATTTTTTCAAATGCGGCCGTTTGTATGAACAGTATATATTGCCCACTACGGTGGAGTGGAAAAATTTTTTTTGAAAATCAAAAAAAGTGCAGTTCTCAAATCCTGGCAAATGGTCTAAAACTTGTTGAAAATTAGTTTTTGGGGGTTGCCCTCATTTTCCAGCCAGCTATTCACCAAAATGTTACCAGGACTGACGACACAGGGGGTAATTCTTATATCTCGGTAACCACTGCTCGATAAGTAATGGCATATATGATAGCTCAAAATCTGTGGGAACACCATGCTTTTATTTGTGCTCAGAAGAAAGTTTTCTCTACTTTGAACATAAAAAAGTTACAGCCGAAAAACAAAAATTGCAATCATTTTTTGTAAATGTTTTGGAAAATTCACCCATGCGTAATTGTGTAAGAAGCACAGTCGTTTAATTTTGATCAGTAAAACTGATTCCTCTCATATAAATAACAGTGTTTGTGATTTGATGCATCAATAAATGGACGGATGGTGACTTCCACTCTTGCCGAAACAGGATGAGTAGTAACAATTGCCTCAAATCAACAAGGACATGTATGCAACAAGTGAAAGTCTCCAAAATAGGCGTTTAAGAGCAAGTTTAGTGATTTTAGTAAATTGATTTCAGTTTGATGCGAAATTGTTTTTAAATTAAACACAAAAAAATTGTAACATACAAAGGCTGGGTGGTGTCAAGACTGACTTTATAACAAAAAAATGCAATGCAAGATGAAATAAATGGCTGTTTTGGCAGCCAAACTTGCAGCTTTAAACAATTGCTGGAGGTTGTTGCCAGGCTTGCAGTTGCTGGAAGTTGTTGATGGTAAGAATCAAAATTGGGTCATTCGTGGTAAAGGATGTGCTTCCAAGTTCAGAGTTGCAGGGTTACAACACAATTTTAAAAATCAAATTTCATGACTTTTCTCATTGACTTTTTTTATGACTTTTTAGAATAATTGCTCTTTGCCGGATATCCAGTATCCGGCAAATTTGATATCTGGCACATCTCTAAAATTGAACTAGATAAAAAAATTCATTGATCGAATTATTTTAAGGTTTGGGGAAGAATGAAGAAGACTACAGTTATTGTTTCAAGATGATCCGTGTTCTTAAACACCAATCCTCGCTTTTTAGATAGCTTGCTTGAGAGCACGTTCAGGTTCATCTTAAAACAAAGCATAGCATATAATCTTGTTTTTACTCAATGATTTATCCAGCGGAATAACAATTTTTCCTTAAGCTTGGTAAAACTTTAGTTACTAGCTGATAGAAGTCGCATAGCCTACTGTTGTCATACAGCATTGCACTGCATTGAAACAGCGCTTGATTTTGAATGCACTGAGCTCTCTCTTTGCTATACAACAATACTCATGGGAGTGGTTTTGCCTATGCTCTGCATTGTGTTTATTGGTAAGGGTGTTCTTACGTGGCATGACATATGCACCCAGACTTTAACAATCAAAAATCTCTGCCCTACTTCGAGCGTCTTTCTTCCAACAGCAGTATATCAGAGACTATGTTCTCACAGCAGAATGTCAGCGTGACTGCTCGGTGTTGCTGCTATGCCTCCAGCAATCTCTCGCCCCCCCTCCCGCAAGCTTCTAGTCCAAGCCGAAGAGCAGAAAACTCAAATAGCTAAAAATTACCTTAGTCTAGAGTTGACAGGGCCTATTGGCTAATGCAAAAAACCTTACAAATATATACGATAACTTGAAAGTGTCTTTAGAATAAGGGAATTATTTCTAAAATGTCCTTTGACAAAATTTTTGGACAACTTCTAAATTTTTTTTCCTTGACTTTTAACTTTTTGCAAGTTTTCCAAGACTTTTCCAGGACTTTCCTGGAAAATATATTTTTCCAGGATTTTCCAGGTTTTTCCATGACCGTGGGATTCCTGGAGTTGGTACATCACACAAGCAAATCAAACTGCTGTTTAGTACATGGGGGCAGTCATCATTATTTGCACTTTTTTCAGCTACTTGTTTACGATGTGCTAGCACTTTTAACACTCCTACACTTCTTACATTTTTATTATGATCCCCTAACATCAAGTTACATCATCATGTGATCAGATAACCCATGGATCCAGCAACTTTTTCAACTTAGTTTAGAGGATTAGGAACTTTTTATGTAAACATGTTGAAGAAATTACGGTATTTTGAGTGTGGTGCAACGAAGTGGTAATTGTGCACACCAAGAACACGCTTTGATTGCGATGTTAGGGGATGATAATGAAAATGCAAGAAATGTGGGAGTGACGAAAATGCTAGAACGTCGGAAACAAGCAGCTGAAGAAAGTGCAAATAACAATGACTGCCTTCTTGCACTGAACAGCAGTTTGATTTGCTTGCTCGATGTACCGAAGTTTTCCACTTAATGTACCCCCCCAGTTAATGTACCATGGGTATATTAACTGGAAACAGGCGCCTATTAATGTACCACGGTACATTAATAGGCACCAAAGTTTTGTTCAGTTTGAATGTCAATTAATAGGTTTTTGTTACAAAAGCCATTGTGACAAAACAATTTTGGTCCCTGCATGATTAGCGCATGTAAAGTTTGTGATAAAAACATGCGTATGAGGTGTTTAAAGGGGCCATTATTCCAACCTTGTGACGTGATAAAATTTAGAGCAAACTTTTATTCCGCAAAATTTTTACCTTAATTTCAAGCTTTTTGAATTATGTTGTCAATGAAAGTGTTTAAAAAAATTGTCGGAATAAGCACATATTGTGTGTTTCCACTTAATGTACCATGGTACATTAACCTGAACTAAACTTATTTTGAAATTTTGTTATTTTCCTGTTAATGTACCCGATACATTAAGTGGAAAACTCCAGTACCAATGCTGAATTTGATGCAAATTCTTACAACGAATTAGCCAATTTTGATCCTTACTAGCATAAGCCTATAGCCATTGCAAGCCTTGCAGATACAGAAATACAAGAGTGTGTGAAGAAACCTCTGGTAATACACTACCCATACGTCATAGCCAATCCGCGGTGCCCCACATCGAATTTGTTGCAGAAGCGTCTGCACAAGTTGAAAGGTTTGATCAACAACGCGATGAGTCATTCGACAAAAAAATTAAATTTTGCAAACTTGCAAAACGGTTTGACACCAAAAAGCAGTTCAAATAAAATGTTTTAGCAAATCGTTAGACCTCTTCTATAAGCCAAATGGGTCAAAATTGATCCCAACGCAGGTGTTTTTGCTCATACTACACCACATGGGTGCAGCACCACACCAAACTTCTGGAATTTGTCACAACTATGCCTTATGAGGTTGACAGCATTTTTTGGCTGCTAAAAACAGCCACTTATTTCATCTTGCATCGCATTATTTTGTCGTGAAGTCAGTCCTGACACCACCCAGCCTTCATATGTGCCACTTTTTCGTATTTAATTTAAAAACAATTTAGCATCAAATTAAAATCAATTTACTAAAATCACTAAACTTGCTTAACGCCTATTTCAGTGACTTTCACTTGCGAGGTATTGTATGTCCTTGATGATTTGAGGCAATTGTTACCACACATCCTGTTTCAGCAAGAGTGGAAGTCACCACCCGTCCATTTATTATACAATGCATTATATCACAAACACTGTTAGTTAGGCTATATGAGAGGAATCAGTTTTACTGATCAAAATTAAACGACTGTGCTTCTTACACAATTACGCATGGGTGAATTTTCCAAAACATTTACAAAAAATGGTTGCAATTTCTGTTTTCCGGCTGTAACTTTTTTATGTTCAAAGTAGAGAAAACTTTCTTCTGAGCACAAATAAAAACATGGTGTTCCCACAGATTTTGAGCTATCATATATGCCATTACTCATCTAGCAGTGGTTACCGAGATATCTGAATTACCCCCTGTGTCTTCAGTTGCAATAACATTTTGGGGGGTAGCTGGTTGGAAAATAGTGGCAACCCTCCAAGCACAAATTTTCAACAAGTTTTAGACCATTTGCCAGGATTTGAGAACTGCACTTTTTTCGATTTCCAAAAAAAAATTTTTCCACTCCACCCTATTGCCCACCCCTGGTGTATTGAATTTCAATAATTTTGAGTTTATAATCACCGAGAAAATACTTCTCAAAAAGTGGTTTATTTTTTTCTGGGACACTCGATACATAGAAAACAAAGTTTGTATAAAAATTCTCGCCCCTCTACTATTTGCCCTTTTTAAGAAAAAATTGACACCTATGCTGTATATTATTTTGACAGTGTTTATTTTGCCGTTTACGGCATATCATAATAGCTCTTAGGTCTGTTTTGCCGCAGCTACATAACCCCACGTCACATGAATATTACATCTTATTCTATTCTACTGTCTTCACGAACCTGATTGTTAACCCCAGGTCACACAAATTCGAATCAAACTGAGGTGATTCAAACCGAAGCCACAACGAGAATCAAACCTAAAACTAGTGCAGCGCTTCCCATTACACGCTGCGCTCTATCCACTGAGCTATCGAGAAATCGTGGCAATCAAGCATAAAATGGCACTTAAAAACCCACGACGTCACTTACGGCAAAATAGACCTAAAAGCTATATTGCCATTAACAGCAAAATAGACACTATATACCTATTATTTTTGTAGCCATAGTATTCTTGTGTTGACGGTACGAAAATAAAAGACACTAACTTATCACAAGAAAAATAAAAAGCGTTAATGAGCATGCTCAGGAATTGCAGACCATCTATCCAGAGGTGGGCATTTTTTAAAAATTGGTTAAAGCGCAGCGCAACAAAGCGCAAAAGTTTTGTTAAGTCATGAAACACAACGCAACTAGCGCAACCTAATTTTTAAATTCACTGAAGCGCAACGCAACTTTCGCAATCAATTATTTTTTCGCATTAAAGCGCAACGCAACTTCCGCAATCAATAATATTTTTGCATTAAAGCGCTACGCAACTTCTGCAATGAGGTTTATACAAAAGAAAAAGCGCAACGCAACTTTCGCAATGAAAAATTTAATAAAGCGCAACGAGTAGATGTATAAGCACTGCAATTTTTCTCGAGTTATTTTTATAGGTGCTTTTAACAGCACGCAGTTGTCTACAACGCGACAACGATTTTAATGCAAGTGACTGTAACAGGATTTTGCGTGGTCAATGAACAGGAAAATTAAATAAGAAGCGAAAAAAGATGCGTTGCTGATGATTGCTTTCTTCATCTTCATCCTCTTATTACGAGAAAGCGAAGGAGGCGCTGCTTAGGACGAATCCAGACTCGCTTAGGAGTTGCCTTTGTTTCCGAGTTTTCCGGTTGAATTTTGCTTCTGACTTATTTAATTTGCCGCTTGCCAGATTTCACCAAGCGGAGATAATCAACGTGAAGCATCTTATCCAAGGACGCAACAACGAGACTAGGTTGGGAGTTGAACCATCAACCTTGCAATCATGGTCGTCGTAAAAACGACGCTCCAAACCACTGCGCCACGTTGCATTGTCGCGTGCCGTTAAAAGCACCTCATTGTGGTAAATTATAATTTGCATATGCGGCGAAGTTCTCCACAAGTAAATGCGATTTATTCAACCCTCAATGATCTCTTTAAGCACTTGCAATTATTTTAAAAAACAAAAGACTTTAGCGTACCACATTTCTGATGAGCTGAAAATTTCTGCTACAATAAATTGACCTTTAGGCCTATTATACGCATCAAGAAACAAACTGCTATTCTATTAAAAACAGTTACAAAAAACTGCTTACTCCATCACATTGCGCTTTAAGTAATCCGACAAAGCACAACGCAGTATTTCAACTTCTGACAGTGCGCAACGCAACAAAGCGCAAGCAACCAGATTCTTTTCAGTTCGCAGCGCAATAATGCGCACACTATTATATATTTTTTCAGTTCACAACGCAATAAAGCGCAAGAAGGATTTATTTTCCTTGAAGCGCAGCGCTACTTGCGCAATGGCTAAAAATAATTTGTTAAAGCGCTTCGCAACTTCCGCACGTGCGGAAGTTGCGCAACTAGCGCTTTGCGCTTCAAATTGCGGAATGCCCACCTCTGCATCTATCTACCACTCTTAAGGCAGGAAGCCCTACTAAAAACCTTTCCCAACAGCACAAATGAACTTGCTGGCCTGTTCTCCACACTGTTTGTTCAATGCTGAGCATCAAGCAGGGAAGCTGTAAATGCCAATTTGAAAATCATTGGTTTAACCAGACTTGGAATTAAACCCAAGTCTACAGCTCCAGAGGCAGACGTTCTAACCCTAACCCATCTGAGTTGTTTTAGTCAGTGTTTCAAGATGTCATCAATCTATCATTCAATCACAGCTATAATATATGTTTTGAGGAACACCAAGAACTTAATGAAAGCTGATTTTATATCAACACATCTTGTAGCAAACCAGAAAAATGGAGAGTCAGTTATCAGAATAGACAGTTGTAGTTGTGATGTCACAGCATAACAACGACATCGCCTGATACAGAACATTACCCGCAGCAAACATAGGATACTCTACCAAGGGCTAGGACCAGTTACACTTTTTAATAATGATAGAAGAGCATGTCCTCCATAAGAGGAGTACAACCATCTTGAAATCGGCACACATTCTCTTTATTTCAGAATGAACATCAACTCACTATTTCATGAACTTGGTTTGGATTTAAATTAATCAATTCTTCACATGCTCCAATATTATTTTGATCAATAGTTTGTAATAAGGGACTTCGGACCACAGAGTCCATGGGTTGTTGACTTGTAAAAAAAGGTTGCTTAGGGTATGACATCACAATGCACAGAGGTTCTACACAAATCAAATGCAACTGGCTTTATGCTATCTCAACACAGTCACCCTAGAACTAGTCTACAAAAACAAAATTTGAATAAGATTGTATACTATCCTACTTGCACGAGTTGAGCAATTGGGTACAGAGTTGGTGCAGTCATGCATGCAGAGCAGGTTAACATTAATTAAGGCCCATGGCTAATTCAATTCTGAGGCATGCTACTTTCAGCAAGACAAAACAATACCAATATAATGTATGATAGGTTGCCAGTAACTTCGCCACATGGTAACTTCGCCACAGTAACTTTGTCACATGGTAACTTTGCCACACTTTGAGAAGGTGAGGGGAGATGTGGGGATAGTAGGAAAATGTGTTGGGATGTGGGGCGAGGAAGGGGAGATGTGGGAAGAGGTAAGAGGTAGATGTAGGAAAGTGTGTTGGGGTGTGAAGGAGGTAAGGGGAGACGTAGGGAAAGGTGAGGTGAGGGAGATGTGGGGAAGTGTGTTGGGGATTCATGGTTGCCAGTAACTTCGCCACATGGTAACTTCGCCACAGTAACTTCGCCACATGGTAACTTCGCCACACTTTGAGAAGGTGAAGGGAGACGTGGGGATAGTAGGAAAATGTGTTGGGGTGTGGGGGGAGGAAGGAGGGAATTGGGAAGGGTAGGGAGATGTGGGGAATTAAAAATGTGTTGGGGCCCCACACCTCAACACATTTCCCTACATCTTCCCCATTACCCTACATCTTCCCCATTTGTCGGCAGCGTGGCGCAGTGGTTCGGAGCGTCGTTTTTACGACGACCATAATCGCAAGGTTAATGGTTCAAATCCCAACCTAGTCTCGTTGTTGCGTCCTTGGATAAGATGCTTCACGATGATTATCTCTGCTTGGTGGAATCCGGCAAGCAGCAACTTAAAGAAGTCAAAAGAAAATTCAACCGGAAAAATTTGGAAACAAGGGCAACTCCTAAGCCAGTCTGGATTCGTCCTACGCATAGCGCCTCCGCCGCTTTCTCGTGATAGGAGGATAAAGATGAAGAAATCAAACCCTCCCCACATCCTTTCCCCACATGCCAACACACTTCCCCACTCACCCCATACACTTTCCCACACCCTCCCCACACTTCTCCACTCTCCACATATCTTTCCTTACCTCCCCCCACACCCCAACACATTTCCCTACATCTCCCCCACACCCCCCATATCTCTTCCCACAGCTCCCCTGACCTCCCCCTACACCCCAACACACTTCCTTATTACCAGAAAATGTTGTATGTTCACCGTCATTAAATGCATTTAAGAATGCTTTGGATGATCACTGGAAAGCTCTCCTGATAAAATTTGACCCAGATGCGTAATCCTGTTATTAGGCCACAGTCAATGTTCTAAGTCTAGTTTAAACAAAACATCTACTGGTACTCGTGATAATTTTACGTGATATAACAGTGTTGTGAATACATTACCGGTACTTAATGCTTTTCAAATATGCTGTAGATTGAGTGCATCACTAATTCATTTCATATTGCAAATATTTCTTATTCTTCCAGTGTTGATTGCTGTGACTTGTGTTGTGTTGATTTAGTGTTATTTATTCATTTATTTTTGCTATTTGGAGATTCAAATTATGTATTCCTTCTTGGCACTCAGTTATTCTGCAACAAGTTTGGTGGGAATTAAAAGACAATGGGTTGAGTACGAACTGAGTGAGTTGCAGACTCATAATTTGAATGTCTGATGTTGTATGAGTTGTCTGTTCACCACAGCAAATAATTCTTCAATTGTCAATGCCCATTGATTGATACGATGTAAAAGCGCTTGCGCTTAAATCATCTTTTCATTTATTATTATTATTATGATTATTATTCACCCCATGCACTCTCCCACACCTCTCTCCCCACATCTTACCCCACAGTTTCGATTATGTGGCGAAGTTACCAAGTAACTCGAAAAGCCCGATAAAATTTTTAACGGCAACCGGGAATTTAAAGTCTTGTTTCAGTGTTGGCAATGTAAATTTTCGATGATTGAAAGTGTGGCGAAGTTTCCATGTGGCGAAGTTACTGTGGCGAAGTTACCATGTGGCGAAGTTACTGGCAACCGGGATTCATACCCTAACACATTTCCCTGCACCTCCCCCATTCCTCTCCCCACATCCTTTCCCCACACGCCAACACACTTCCTCTCCCCATACACTTTCCCACACCCCTCTCCACTCACCCCACTTTAATGAAGCACTTTGAGCAAATGAGGAAATGGGCACTCAAAAAACACCACTATAATTCTGGCAGAATAAACGAGAGAATCGAAAAAAAAAAAAAAAAGCGTGTCGTGTGCAAAACTAACGAGCGGCAAGCGCAAACGTGCCGTATGCAAAATTAAAAAACGGCAAGCGCATCCTGTCTGTAGCAACAGCTACATTTAGGTTTACGTCAGCGACGCCGCGTCGCTGTGTTTGAGATTGCCTTTTTTCCGTCTCGTGACTTCATGCGTTTGTTTGTGTGGCAACGTCTTTTTCTGTGACCAGCCGACTGGAGTGTACATTAGCGATTGATTGTGGCTGAATTGTGGACTTACTGCTTGTATTTGATTGTTATTTCAATATATTCGTTATCTCGACACCACACTGCAGTGCTGCGGGAACTACGACAGGGAAAGACAAACACTGCCCGTAACCCTCAGTCTAGAGGTGAGCAGTGGAGAAAAGAACACGCTGGTCCTTCGTCTTCCCCACGCGGACCAACACAAGTGCAACATGTCTATTAATAACTGTCTGAAATTGAACCGCAATACAGGCTCAATTAAGCATACACAAGCGGCAAGCTCATCCAGTCTAAAAATAACTGTCTGAACTTGAACAGCAATACAAGCTCATTAAAGCGATTAAGCATGCACGCTACTAAAAATAAGATGAAACGTCCAAAAATAATAATACTGTTACATATTCCCCAACGAAATCAACATTTCCAAAAAAATCATCCTGAAAAACATCAAATTAGTTTTTACCTCATGTATTGTTAAATCTAGAGCAAATCACCTTTCACATGAATGTTGTCAAGTTGATGGCAAAACAACACAATCACCATCACAACGACATTGAACTTGACTGAACAATCGAAAAAAATAATGTTTTTTTGCTAAAACGGCAAAAGTTGGGGTCCAATCAAAGTACTTTTGTGACGTTTTCCGACAAAAAACTCACGAACTTTCAATCATCATTGCTAAGAGTATGAAATTATCTTTCACATAAATATTGTTAAGTTGATGGCAAAACAACACAAACACCATCCGAACGATTTTGAATACGACCGAAAAACGAAAAAAAATAATGTTTTTTTGCTAAAACGGCAAAAGTTGGGGTCCAATCAAAGTAATAATACGACGTTTTCCCCCACGAAATTACCATTACTTTAATACTCATTGCAAAGAGTATGAAATTACCTTTCACATGATCATTGTCAAGTGTGTGGCAAACTGCTACAAACACCATCAGAACGACTTTGAACTTGGCCGAAACACCAACAAAGTTTTTGTGATTTTTGCTCAAACGTCAAAAACCGGGGTCCAATCAAAATAATACTGCGACGTTTTCCGACAAAAAACTCACAAACTTTCAATCGTCATTGCAAAGAGTATGAAATTACCTTTCACATGAACATTGTCAAGTTGATGGCAAAACAACACAAACACCATCACAACGACTTTCAACATGACCAAAAAACGAAAAAAAAAAAATGTTTTTTTGCTAAAACGGCAAAAGTTGGGGTCCAACTAAAGTACTTTTGTGACGTTTTCCGACAAAAAACTCACGAATTTTCAATCGTCATTGCAAACAGTATGAAATTACCTTTCACATGAATATTGTCAAGTTGATGGCAAAACAACACAAACACCATCACAACGACATTGAACTTGACTGAAAAATCGAAAAAAATAATGTTTTTTTGCTAAAACGGCAAAAGTTGGGGTCCAATCAAAATACTTTTGCGACGTTTTCCGACAAAAAACTCACGAACTTTCAATCATCATTGCAAATAGTATGAAATTACCTTTCACATGATCATTGTCAAGTTGATGGCAAAACAACACAAACACCATCCGAACGACTTTGAACATGACCGAAAAACGAAAAAAAAAATGTTTTTTTGCTAAAACGGCAAAAGTTGGGGTCCAATCAAAGTACTTTTGCGACGTTTTCCCCCACAAAATTGCCATTACTTTAATACTCATTGCAAACAGTATGAAATTACCTTTCACATGATCATTGTCAAGTGTGTGGCAAACTGCTACAAACACCATCACAACGACTTTGAACTTGGCCGAAACACCAAAAAAAAATTTTGTGATTTTTGCTGAAACGTCAAAAACCGGGGTCCAATCAAAGTACTTTTGCGACGTTTTCCGACAAAAAACTCACGAACTTTCAATCGTCATTGCAAACAGTATGAAATTACCTTTCACATGATCATTGTCAAGTTGATGGCAAAACAACACAAACACCATCACAACGACTTTCAACATGACCAAAAAACAAAAAAAAAATGTTTTTTTGCTAAAACGGCAAAAGTTGGGGTCCAATCAAAGTACTTTTGTGACGTTTTCCGACAAAAAACTTACGAACTTTCAATCGTCATTGCAAACAGTATGAAATTACCTTTCACATGATCATTGTCAAGTTGATGGCAAAGCAACACAAACACCATCCGAACGATATTGAATTTGACCGAAAAACCAAAGAAAAATAATGTTTTTTTGCTAAAACGGCCAAAGTTGGGGTCCAATCAAAGTAATAATACGACGTTTTCCCCCACGAAATTACCATTACTTTAATACTCATTGCAAACAATATAAAATTACCTTTCACATGATCATTGTCAAGTGTGTGGCAAACTGCTACAAACACCATCAGAACGATTTTGAACTTGGCCGAAGCACCAAAAAAAGTTTTTGTGATTTTTGCTCAAACGTCAAAAACCGGGGTTCAATCAAAGTACTTTTGCGACGTTTTCCGACAAAAAACTCACGAACTTTCAATCATCATTGCAAAGAGTATGAAATTACCTTTCACATGAATATTGTCAAGTTGATGGCAAAACAACACAAAAACCATCACAACGACTTTGAACTTGACTGAACAATCGAAAAAAAAATGTTTTTTCGCTAAAACGGCAAAAGTTGGGGTCCAATCAAAGTACATTTGTGACGTTTTCCGACAAAAAACTCACGAACTTTCAATCGTCATTGCAAACAGTATGAAATTACCTTTCACATGAATATTGTCAAGTTGATGGCAAAACAACACAAACACCATCAGAACGACTTTGAACTTGACTGAACAATCGAAAAAAATAATGTTTTTTTGCTAAAACGGCAAAAGTTGGGGTCCAATCAAAGTAATAATACGACGTTTTCCCCCACGAAATTACCATTACTTTAATACTCATTGCAAACAGTATGAAATTACCTTTCACATGAATATTGTCAAGTTGATGGCAAAACAACACAAACACCATCACAACGACTTTGAACTTGGCTGAAAAATCGAAAAAAAATAATGTTTTTTTGCTAAAACGGCACAAATTTGGGTCCAATCAAAGTGCTTTTGCGACGTTTTCCGACAAAAAACTCACGAACTTTCAATCGTCATTGCAAAGAGCATGAAATTACCTTACACATGATCATTGTCAAGTGTGTGGCAAACTGCTACAAACACCATCACAACGACTTTGAACTTGGCCGAAAAACCAAAAAAAGTTTTTGTGATTTTTGCTCAAACGTCAAAAACCGGGGTCCAATCAAAGTACTTTTGCGACGTTTTCCGACAAAAAACTCACGAAGTTTCAATCATCATTGCTAAGAGTATTAAATTACCTGTCACATGATCATTGTCAAGTTGATGGCAAAACAACACAAACACCATCACAACGACATTGAACTTGACTGAAAAATCGAAAAAAATAATGTTTTTTTGCTAAAACGGCAAAAGTTGGGGTCCAATCAAAGTAATAATACGACGTTTTCCCCCACGAAATTACCATTACTTTAATACTCATTGCAAACAGTATGAAATTACCTTTCACATGATCATTGTCAAGTGTGTGGCAAACTGCTACAAACACCATCAGAACGACTTTGAACTTGACCGAAAAACCAAAAAAAGTTTTTGTGATTTTTGCTCAAACGTCAAAAACCGGGGTCCAATCAAAGTACTTTTGCGACGTTTTCCGACAAAAAACTCACGAACTTTCAATCGTCATTGCAAACAGTATGAAATTACCTTTCACATGAATATTGTCAAGTTGATGGCAAAACAACACAAACACCATCACAACGACATTGAACTTGACTGAACAATCGAAAAAAAAAATGATTTTTTGCTAAAACGGCAAAAGTTGGGGTCCAATCAAAGTAATAATACGACGTTTTCCCCCACGAAATTACCATTACTTTAATACTCATTGCAAACAATATAAAATTACCTTTCACATGATCATTGTCAAGTGTGTGGCAAACTGCTACAAACACCATCACAACGACTTTGAACTTGGCTGAAAAATCGAAAAAAAATAATGTTTTTTTGCTCAAACGTCAAAAACCGGGGTCCAATCAAAATAATACTGCGTCGTTTTCCGACAAAAAACTCACAATTTTTAATCGTCATTGCAAACAATATAAAATTACCTTTCACATGATCATTGTCAAGTGTGTGGCAAACTGCTACAAACATCATCAGAACGACTTTGAACTTGGCCGAAAAATTAAAAAAAGTTTTTGTGATTTTTGCTCAAACGTCAAAAACCGGGGTCCAATCAAAGTAATATTGCGACGTTTTCCGACAAAAAACTCACGAACTTTCAATCGTCATTGCAAACAGTATGAAATTACCTTTCACATGATCATTGTCAAGTTGATGGCAAAACAACACAAACACCATCACAACGACTTTGAACTTGACTGAAAAATCGAAAAAAATAATGTTTTTTTGCTAAAACGGCAAAAGTTGGGGTCCAATCAAAGTACTTTTGTGACGTTTTCCGACAAAAAACTCACGAACTTTCAATCATCATTGCTAAGAGTATGAAATTACCTTTCACATGATCATTGTCAAGTTGATGGCAAAACAACACAAACACCATCAGAACGATTTTGAATACGACCGAAAAACGAAAAAAAAATAATGTTTTTTTGCTAAAACGGCAAAAGTTGGGGTCCAATCAAAGTAATAATACGACGTTTTCCCCCACGAAATTACCATTACTTTAATACTCATTGCAAACAGTATGAAATTACCTTTCGCATGATCATTGTCAAGTGTGTGGCAAACTGCTACAAACACCATCAGAACGATATTGAACTTGGCCGAAAAACCAAAAAAAGTTTTTGTGATTTTTGCTCAAACGTCAAAAACCGGGGTCCAATCAAAATAACATTGCGACGTTTTCCGACAAAAAACTCACGAACTTTCAATCATCATTGCAAAGAGTATGAAATTACCTTTCACATGAACATTGTCAAGTTGATGGCAAAACAACACAAACACCATCACAACGACTTTGAACTTGACTGAACAATCGAAAAAAAACAATGTTTTCTTGCTAAAACGGCAAAAGTTGGGGTCCAATTAAAGTACTTTTGCGACGTTTTCCGACAAAAAACTCACGAACTTTCAATCGTCATTGCAAAGAGTATGAAATTACCTTACACATGATCATTGTCAAGTTGATGGCAAAACAACACAAACACCATCACAACGACATTGAACTTGACTGAACAATCGAAAAAAATAATGTTTTTTTGCTAAAACGGCAAAAGTTGGGGTCCAATCAAAGTACTTTTGTGACGTTTTCCGACAAAAAACTCACGAACTTTCAATCATCATTGCAAACAGTATGAAATTACCTTTCACATGAATATTGTCAAGTTGATGGCAAAACAACACAAACACCATCACAACGACTTTGAACTTGACTGAAAAATCGAAAAAAAAAATGTTTCTTTGCTAAAACGGCAAAAGTTGGGGTCCAATTAAAGCACTTTTGCGACGTTTTCCGACAAAAAACTCACAAACTTTCAATCGTCATTGCAAACAGTTTGAAATTGCCTTTCACATGATCATTGTCAAGTTGATGGCAAAACAACACAAACACCATCACAACGACTTTGAACTTGACTGAACAATCGAAAAAAAAATGTTTTTTTGCTAAAACGGCAAAAGTTGGGGTCCAATTAAAGCACTTTTGCGACGTTTTCCGACAAAAAACTCACGAACTTTCAATCATCATTGCAAAGAGTATGAAATTACCTTACACATGATCATTGTCAAGTTGATGGCAAAACAACACAAACACCATCACAACGACATTGAACTTGACTGAACAATCGAAAAAAATAATGTTTTTTTGCTAAAACGGCAAAAGTTGGGGTCCAATCAAAGTACTTTTGTGACGTTTTCCGACAAAAAACTCACGAACTTTCAATCATCATTGCTAAGAGTATTAAATTACCTTTCACATGAATATTGTCAAGTTGATGGCAAAACAACACAAACACCATCAGAACGATTTTGAATACGACCAAAAAACGAAAAAAAATAATGTTTTTTTGCTAAAACGGCAAAAGTTGGGGTCCAATCAAAGTAATAATACGACGTTTTCCCCCACGAAATTACCATTACTTTAATACTCATTGCAAACAGTATGAAATTACCTTTCACATGATCATTGTCAAGTGTGTGGCAAACTGCTACAAACACCATCACAACGACTTTGAACTTGGCCGAAAAAACAAAAAAAGTTTTTGTGATTTTTGCTCAAACGTCAAAAACCGGGGTCCAATCAAAATACTTTTGCGACGTTTTCCGACAAAAAACTCACAAACTTTCAATCGTCATTGCAAACAGTATGAAATTACCTTTCACATGAATATTGTCAAGTTGATGGCAAAACAACACAAACACCATCACAACGACTTTCAACATGACCAAAAAACAAAAAAAAAATGTTTTTTTGCTAAAACGGCAAAAGTTGGGGTCCAATCAAAGTACTTTTGTGACGTTTTCCGACAAAAAACTTACAAACTTTCAATCGTCATTGCAAACAGTATGAAATTACCTTTCACATGATCATTGTCAAGTTGATGGCAAAACAACACAAACACCATCCGAACGATTTTGAATACGACCGAAAAACCAAAGAAAAATAATGTTTTTTTGCTAAAACGGCAAAAGTTGGGGTCCAATCAAAGTAATAATACGACGTTTTCCCCCACGAAATTACCATTACTTTAATACTCATTGCAAACAGTATGAAATTACCTTTCACATGATCATTGTCAAGTGTGTGGCAAACTGCTACAAACACCATCAGAACGATATTGAACTTGGCCGAAAAACCAAAAATTTTTTTTGTGATTTTTGCTCAAACGTCAAAAACCGGGGTCCAATCAAAGTACTTTTGCGACGTTTTCCGACAAAAAACTCATGAACTTTCAATCGTCTATGCAAAGAGTATGAAATTACCTTTCACATGATCATTGTCAAGTTGATGGCAAAACAACACAAACACCATCACAACGACTTTGAACTTGACTGAACAATCGAAAAAAAAAATGTTTTTTTGCTAAAACGGCAAAAGTTGGGGTCCAATCAAAGTACTTTTGTGACGTTTTCCGACAAAAAACTCACGAACTTTCAATCGTCATTGCAAACAGTATGAAATTACCTTTCACATGAATATTGTCAAGTTGATGGCAAAACAACACAAACACCATCAGAACGACTTTCAACATGACCAAAAAACAAAAAAAAAATGTTTTTTTGCTAAAACGGCAAAAGTTGGGGTCCAATCAAAGTACTTTTGTGACGTTTTCCGACAAAAAACTTACAAACTTTCAATCGTCATTGCAAACAGTATGAAATTACCTTTCACATGATCATTGTCAAGTTGATGGCAAAACAACACAAACACCATCCGAACGATTTTGAATAGGACCGAAAAACCAAAGAAAAATATTGTTTTTTTGCTAAAACGGCAAAAGTTGGGGTCCAATCAAAGTAATAATACGACGTTTTCCCCCACGAAATTACCATTACTTTAATACTCATTGCAAACAGTATGAAATTACCTTTCACATGATCATTGTCAAGTGTGTGGCAAACTGCTACAAACACCATCAGAACGATATTGAACTTGGCCGAAAAACCAAAAAATTTTTTTGTGATTTTTGCTGAAACGTCAAAAACCGGGGTTCAATCAAAGTACTTTTGCGACGTTTTCCGACAAAAAACTCATGAACTTTCAATCGTCTATGCAAAGAGTATGAAATTACCTTTCACATGATCATTGTCAAGTTGATGGCAAAACAACACAAACACCATCACAACGACTTTGAACTTGACTGAAAAATCGAAAAAAAATAATGTTTTTTTGCTAAAACGGCAAAAGTTGGGGTCCAATCAAAGTACTTTTGTGACGTTTTCCGACAAAAAACTCACGAACTTTCAATCATCATTGCAAAGAGTATGAAATTACCTTTCACATGAATATTGTCAAGTTGATGGCAAAACAACACAAACACCATCAGAACGATTTTGAATACGACCGAAAAACGAAAAAAATAATAATTTTTGTCTAAAACGGCAAAAGTTGGGGTCCAATCAAAGTAATAATACGACGTTTTCCCCCACGAAATTACCATTACTTTAATACTCATTGCAAACAGTATGAAATTACCTTTCACATGATCATTGTCAAGTGTGTGGCAAACTGCTACAAACACCATCAGAACGATATTGAACTTGGCCGAAAAACCAAAAATTTTTTTTGTGATTTTTGCTGAAACGTCAAAAACCGGGGTCCAATCAAAATAACATTGCGACGTTTTCCGACAAAAAACTCACGAACTTTCAATCGTCATTGCAAACAGTATGAAATTACCTTTCACATGAATATTGTCAAGTTGATGGCAAAACAACACAAACACCATCAGAAGGACTTTGAACTTGACTGAAAAATCGAAAAAAAATAATGATTTTTTGCTAAAACGGCAAAAGTTGGGGTCCAATTAAAGTACTTTTGTGACGTTTTCCGACAAAAAACTTACAAACTTTCAATCATCATTGCAAAGAGTATGAAATTACCTGTCACATGAATATTGTCAAGTTGATGGCAAAACAACACAAACACCATCACAACGACTTTGAACTTGACTGAACAATCGAAAAAAATAATGTTTTTTTGCTAAAACGGCAAAAGTTGGGGTCCAATCAAAGTACTTTTGCGACGTTTTCCGACAAAAAACTCACGAACTTTCAATCATCATTGCAAAGAGTATGAAATTATCTTTCACATGATCATTGTCAAGTTGATGGCAAAACAACACAAACACCATCAGAACGATTTTGAATACGACCAAAAAACGAAACAAAAATAATGTTTTTTTGCTAAAACGGCAAAAGTTGGGGTCCAATCAAAGTAATAATACGACGTTTTCCCCCACGAAATTACCAGAGGTGGGCATTCCGCAATTTGAAGCGCAAAGCGCTAGTTGCGCAACTTCCGCACGTGCGGAAGTTGCGAAGCGCTTTAACAAATTCTTTTTAACCATTGCGCAAGTTGCGCTGCGCTTCAAGGAAAACAAATCCTTCTTGCGCTTTATTGCGTTGCGAACTGAAAAAATATATAATAGTGTGCGCATTATTGTGCTGCGAACTGAAAAGAATCTGGTT
This sequence comes from Trididemnum miniatum, assembly GCA_964006365.1. Lineage (NCBI taxonomy): Eukaryota > Metazoa > Chordata > Ascidiacea > Aplousobranchia > Didemnidae > Trididemnum > Trididemnum miniatum. The sequence goes on from OZ023233.1 coordinate 51,868, forward strand.
GCTTGCGCTTTGTTGCGTTGCGCACTGTCAGAAGTTGAAATACTGCGTTGCGCTTTGTCGGATTAATTAAAGCTCTATGTGCTGGAGTAAGCAGTTTTTTGTAACTGTTTTTAATAGAATAGCAGTTTGTTTTTTGATGCGTACAATAGGCCTATAGGTCAATTTATTGTAGCAGAAGTTTTCAGCTCATCAGAATGATGGTACACTAAAGTCTTTTGTTTTTTAAAATAATTGCAAGTGCTGAAAGAGATCATTGAGTGTTGAATAAATCGTATTTGCTTGTTGTTGTGAAGAACTGCGCCGCATATGCAAATTATGATTTACCGCGATGAGGTGCTTTTAACGACACGCGACAATGCAACGTGGCGCAGTGGTTTGGAGCGTCGTTTTTACGACGACCATGATCGCAAGGTTGATGGTTCAACTCCCAATCTAGTCTCGTTGTTGCGTCTTTGGATAAGATGCTTCACGTTGATTATCTCTGCTTGGTGAAATCTGGCAAGCGGCAAATTAAATAAATCAGAAGCAAAATTCAACCGGAAAACTCGGAAACAAAGGCAACTCCTAAGCGAGTCTGGATTCGTCCTAAGCAGCGCCTCCTTCGCTTTCTCGTAATAAGAGGATGAAGATGAAGAAAGCAATCATCAGCAACGCATCTTTTTTCGCTTCTTATTTAATTTTCCTGTTCATTGACCACGCAAAATCCTGTTACAGTCACTTGCATTAAAATTGTTGTCGCGTTGTAGACAACTGCGTGCTGTTAAAAGCACCTATAAAAATAACTCAAGAAAAAATTGCATTGCTTATACATCTACTCGTTGCGCTTTATTAAATTTTTCATTGCGAAAGTTGCGTTGCGCTTTTTCTTTTGTATAAACCTCATTGCGGAAGTTGCGTTGCGCTTTAACGCAAAAAATTATTGATTGCGGAAGTTGCGTTGCGCTTTAATGCGAAAAAATAATTGATTGCGAAAGTTGCGTTGCGCTTCAGTGAATTTAAAAATTAGGTTGCGCTAGTTGCGTTGCGTTTTATGACTTAACAGAACTTTTGCGCTTTGTTGCGCTGCGCTTCAACCAATTTTTAAAAAATGCCCACCTCTGGAAATTACCATTACTTTAACACTCATTGCAAACAGTATGAAATTACCTTTCACATGATCATTGTCAAGTGTGTGGCAAACTGTTACAAACACCATCAGAACGACTTTGAACTTGACTGAAAAGCCAAAATAAGTAACAGATATTTTCTCTCTGCTTGTGAGCGTCATGCGCAGACAAAAAAAAATATTCGTCGTCGTATGGTATTTACTTGTTTTGATTCTGCTGCACTCTTTAGGTTCGAATAGATTTTGATTCGTGATTACCTAAACCAAAGGTCTCAAACTGACATTGCTCTGAGGGCCAAATAAGGAAGTATAAAACGCCTGAGAGCCGCAATTCACATTGAAAACATAATAATAATACAACGAAAGATAAACACAAGTAGCCTACGCTAATGGTTATTTTAGACTATAGAGTGTGAAGTTTGATGAGTAAGTTCAGGTTTAGAAACAATTTTAGAGTGAATTTTACTTCATCGCATTTGAAAAAAGTTATCTGACATTTAAATTGTCAATTACTTTGAGATCCTGAAATTTATCGCGGGCCGCACATAATGTTTTCGATCGCCGCGTGTTGGAGACCCTTGACCTAAACGAATACAAGTAGAACCGCGTGTTGGAGACCCTTGACCTAAACGAATACAAGTAGAACCGCGTGTTGGAGACCCTTGACCTAAACGAATACAAGTAGGGCCGCGTGTTAGAGACCCTTGACCTAAACGAATACAAGTAGGGCCGCGTGTTAGAGACCCTTGACCTAAACGAATACAAATAACGGATAAAAAGAATCGAATATCTTTTCCAAAGTAATCACGTGGAACCGTTTCTCAAAAGTAACCGTTAAGAACATCTCTCTAACTTTAACCCTTTTATAAATGAATCTCTGATTAGTTCGTTGCAGTAAACTGCGGCAGTAACCTGCTGAAAAACGCAGTCTTTCGCTAAAGGGCGCAGTGCTTGCCAGTAGGGGAAATGCGGACAGCAGCATATTTCCGTGATCACGTGATCAAATTGCGGTTTCATTTTAGTGAAAGAAGTGAAGTTTCACTGGTGGTAAAATCACATGTTTGTGTAAGGATGGAGCAGGAAGCGTGGTAGCTACAACAAATAACTGTTTTTCTTGGTTCAAAGTAAATAAGATTAGGCAGGATAATTTTGTGATTTTAGGAAGCTTGCACGCAGTGTTAAGATCTCGTTTGAACTGGTAGCTAAGTGAGTCTCGTGCTTACTGAAAGTAGTGAGTATACATCGAGGTGACATTTCTAAACCAGAATATTTTAGGAAGGAAGTTTAAAATGGCTACCAGGGGACCTATCGGACTTGTTCAGTTACTCAGACGCTGTCCGAAAGGCGTTGAATGTGATTGTAAAAATCTTGCCACAACCCGTCTCAGTCTCAACAACGAAGCGGCTGAGCGGGGTTTTTACGTTCAAAGCCGATTTTGTTAACTACAGTGTGTAGATTATGTTGCCGCAATTATCGCTTATTGTGCGTAGTTGTTTCGCGTTAATACACATGCATTCGTTATCTAATTGTAGAAACGATCTTTATGAGACGTTTTTTCTTACTTTAGGTCACATTTGCAGCTGTCAGAAACATTTCCGACCCTATGGACGAAAGGTCACCATTGGTGGAGGTCGTTCGGACGTTTGAGTGACACTTTTCAATTGCAAATAAAATCACTCCTAGCATTTCGAATCTTTCAGTTTGAGTGCGGGATGAGTTAACCACAAACCAAAGTCCAACTTAAACCAAAAAGCATTTAAGATTGTCTAACCAGTTGGACAAAAAATAAAATTTAAGTAAAATTTGTCCGCCAGGTCCCACACTTCTACTCGTTTACCGACTCGCCAGGTTCTTGTTTGCGACTTACAAGAAGATGCCTTGCATAAATATTATTTTAACGCTTGACATAAACCATTTTCAGAACTGCAAGTATTTCGTCGTATATTTGAACATCTTCAACATATGAATATATTTCTGGCGACAAAAAGCTTCTTACTATTCTGGCTTTATTGATTTCAGGATCATTCTTTCTACGACGTTCCAAAAGACTAGCCAAGTAATCTTCTACAGTTTGAAGCCAATGCTTAAAGGTGCGAGGGGTCTCGGCCACATTTGGATCTACAGCAATATCTTTTGGTCTTGGCAGGGCCGGCGCCAAGAGAGGCCTTGGCCCTCCAATCGACATGCTTGCCCCCCCCAATGAACAAGCTTTCTCTATTGACAGCAGCGGCTTTTGTGCTTAATTTCAAACTTTAGCCCCCCCTAAAAAACGCCTGGCCCCCATAAGTCGGCTGCTCTGGGTCTTAGTAACTGTCTTTCCATTTAAGTTGATTAAATCGTCGGAACCTTTAATAGAACGAACAGAGTGTCTAGGTTTTAATCAACTTAAAGTTCAGCATAGTCTGCGACAGGGCTCCCCAAACTGGGCGTAACAAACTTCAGGGGTCGCACGAAGTATACAAATTTTACGCAAAGTATTGCGTATCATGCAATTGCATAGTATATGCCGTTGTGGACTTTTAAAACTGGGTGCAATTGCGCAAAGATCATTCTTAACTTAGCTGTAGATTCTGGCCAATCTTAACTTAACAATGGGGGAATCGCTGAATTCCGACGAAGGCTTGCACTGTACGTTTGTATGATTCCTGTGATACGCGTCTGGTTCATTTGAGGGCTCAGCTTTTGATATCACTTCGCGAAGTCTAAGAGGGGGTGTAGCACCTACGTGCTCCACTAGCCTAGAATTAACCTCAGGATAAAATGAAAATAATGCACCGATCGATGTGAAGTTAACGTTACTAGCGGTTGCATCATTGTTTACGCGGCTTCTGGTTTGGGTTACTGAAAATTAACCATGTGCTTTTCGTTGGCTCTTGCAGGGATCAGTTTAAGCATTGTTTACTGTTTCTAATGATTATTTTGAAGTGCAAGAAGTTGGAACAAGTCTATAATTCCATACCAGATGAATTTCCACTGAAGTTGATTGCCGAACAGTACAAGCTAAAGCCTAAAGGTTCAACTAGACTAGTTTCCCATTTGAAGTTACAGGATAAATCAACATCTGGTCTTAAACACTATTCAGTTGCGAGAGTCAGTCTTTGTTCGAAGTTGGTAAGTCATTTCAACGCATTTGGACTGTCTCAACTGAACTTAGTGAATGCTAGTGACTGTTTGGCTGATACATTGTACGGTATAAATGCTCAACCCAGCATTGCAGGGCCTATACCCGCTAGCAATCGCTACAGGGGAAAAGGGAGAAGGGATGAGGGTTACCCCCACCCCATTGAGCCTCAAGTGGCGTCATACATAATTCTTTTCCTGATATTTATTTCGAAGTGCTTGATACTTTGTCATTGATAATCTGGTTTTGTAATTGTTAAAATAACAAGAATTACTAGCGTTGTTTCCTGAATCTTGTTCTTTACCATTATGCTATGAAGCAATGACGCAATTTTATTAGAAGAGCAGCGCCGCTCTTGTACACGCAACTGCCCTCGACCCCTCACACCTTCCGGAGAAAAAAAGCTAAGCGATTTCAAGCCAAAACGATTCACGTACTGTAGCTCAAAAAATAACTAAATCGCTAACATTTGAATATCGTTTTACCAGTTTCACCAGAAAGCATTTCTTTGACTTCCTTACAACAATCGTGCCTTAACTGCCTTCGGTATTTTTAGTTTAAAACATCTCTCTCAAATTCGAGGCCATTTTTTGTTATTATGCAACCAGGGGCGAATCTAGGAGGGGAGATGTGAGTATGCATCCCCCCACCAGCCATTTCTACAATGTTTTGGATGAATAAAATTTTTTCATAATTTCGAACATCTTCATAACAAAATACCTTAGTCGTAAGCACGCATAATCGAAACTGTGCAAACAAAATGCATCATATTTGGTGAAGCACTCAAAGTTAGGGGCCCAAAATATGACAAACTTTACCTAAAAATTGTTTAAAAAGCACTAAAATGGCCATTACAGTATGCAAATTTTCAAAATTTTTCGGGGACCCTGACCCTTCCAAAGTCATTTTTGGTACTTACGTTGCTTATAAATTAACTCTACCAGAAAAAACTACGCTTGAAAAAGTGAAGAATATTGGTGCCCCCTTCCTGAAAAAAATTCTGAATACGCCCCTGACATCAAACATTTTTAAAAAGCTTATTTACGCCCGTTTCCGGGACTAAACCTCTTTGCATTTAGTTAGTATTCTACTTCATTCAAAATTACATCCCCCCCACCCAAACTTTCTGGATCTGCTCCTGTATACAACGTATGGTCAAATGCAGTGGCGTAGGAACCCCCCGCAATACCCGCAGCCGAGGGGAGGCCCACACACTTGGGGGTCCCCAAATTTTTTAGAGATGTAGGATACACAAAACTTGCATTGCTTACATTGAACTTAAGCTCAGGACCGGATTTTCCATAATATGGAGGGCCCTGCGCCTTGCCTAAAGCATAAAATTTGAAAAACTTTATTGTTTTGAATGAAATTATGAAACCAGAAAAGTGTGTGTCAACTTGTAATTATAAAACTGTAAACTTGTAATTGTAAAATCAGAAATTTTTATTGTTTTGAATGAAATTATAAAATCAGAAAAGTGTCGAGTGTAGTCCAGTGCCGTGGAATAAAAATATAATTATTTGATCAAATTTGATAGAATTTTGAAGAATAGACTTATTCTATTTTGTCAGTTTTGTTAGATTAGTTTCCTGGTCATTTGATTAATAGTTTACTACCAATAACACATTTAGATTTTGTTAAACTGGGTGGGCTGGATTGCATATCATCGAGAGCCTAGGTGCAAATCTAGGGGGGAGGGAGGATGTAGCCTATCCCTTCAATAATGTGGCTGCATCCCCCCAATATTTTTTGTGGAAGTGGGAAATTTCCCATACGATGTAGGCTATAATTAAGCTTACCCAACCAAGACGCAAAGTGCTAATTGTGCGGATAATGTAGCGCAGATCAGTTCTGTCGGCAGCATTTTTTGTTAATACGGCGATTATTATTGATGAATAGGCTATACTGCCGTTTGTTATGCCAGATAATTAATTTTTATTCTTGCATTGTAAAGACAATTTAAGAAAATTTTGTGATTTAGTGATTGAAAAGTTTGAGGAAAGTGTGTGAATTACGGTAATACGCAGCAGAAGCGCACGCAGGGGGGCACGGTGCCCCCCTTTGGCCCTGTAATAAGATTTTTGCCCTCCCCTTTGGCCCTGTAATAAGTGATTGAAACCTAATAATAGTTGCAGCCTCCTTTCACTTATTTTAGCTAAGCTTCTGCTTTTAGACATAAGCTGCGAAAATATTTATGCGTTGTCCACTGTGACTGCACTCACTGCATGCCCTTATTCGATAAAAAAAGGTGCTAAAATGAGTGTTTTTTTATGTGAAAATCGTAAAAACTCGTTGGCGGTTGGGGGCTACACCCCCAGACCCTCTTAGTCTTAGGCTCCTGGGGGGTTCACATATGATGACGATTGACGCCATCACATTATTCGTACTACAGTAGTCGTACATCTTCGGCCAAGGACCACTTGAACACGTAACCATCAAAGCTTTTGTATAGCAATAAATGCTGGTGGGACGTCCTGAGTTAAGCTTGCGGGGGGGCGCACATTTTAGCTACGCCACTGGTCAAATGCAACGTCATTCTCAACCCCCCATTTCAAAATCCAGGCTACGTTAGTGGTAGAGAGCTACCGTTAGCCATGACTAAAGATTTTGACTTTAAAAATATTTTGAATGATTTTGCTAATAAATAGCTAGAAAAGTCTTTGTCTGAAAAAGTATAATGCATTCCCTGATTTTGCCTTTCTTGATATTAAAAGTAACGCGATAAAAGCATCTACTTCACCTTAATTTTTTATAGCAAGTATGCTTTTGAATGTCTATTTGTTGGTTTGTATGTACCGGATTGTTTTTTTTTTATAAAATGTATACACCATACATTTTACCAGGCAGTCGAACCGTTTAAAATACCGCTACGGTTCCGGTTCAAGAAATTTAATTTTTAAGGGTTCAGTTCCGGCTCAGGTTCAAGACTTTTCAAAAACTTGGGTTCGAGTTCAATTGCACCAAAATTTAAAGGTTTGGGTTCGGTTCAGGTTCAATGATCCCAAATTTAAACTGTTCAGATTCGGTTCGGGTTCACCGAAAAAATCGGTTTTTACCGGTTCGCGGTTTAGGTTCGGTTGGACTCCCTGCCAATAACTGTCTCAATTATAGCCTACCAAGTTGGCATGACCTGTCCTAACTTGTTTCAGACTCATTAAAATTTGAAAAGCAGAAAGAACGTTACGCATCGCAGCACATGTCTAGAGATTTGTATTAATATTTTTTAAGAATCAGCTCAGGTTCAACCATTGTTACTAAATGATTTCTCTTCAGGTTTATGTACACAAAATATTATAGGTTCGGGTTCACTTGCATAAAATTTTAAAGGTTCGGTTCAGATTCACAGACTTGAAATATTAAAAGTTCGGGTTCGGTTCAGGTTTAATGATCTCAAATTTAAACGGTTCAGGTCCGGTTCGGGTTCACCGAAAAAAAGCGGTTTTTACCGGTGCGCGGTTCAGGGTCGGTTCGACTCCCTGCATTTTACTGGCCCCGCCATCAGACTTCTAATTGGGCCCCGCAGTTCCTAGCACCGGCTTTGATTCCAAGTCGGGTCAAACCAATGACTTTAAATTGGTATTCACAGCTTCCCTGCTTGACGCTCAGCATCAAGGGACAGCGTGGTGAGCAAGCCAGCAAGTTTGCTTGTTGTGCCGTTGGGAAAGGCACTTAGTGGGATTCCCCCATCTTGGTGTTATAGACAGATGGCTGGCAACTCCTAAGCGAGCTCGTATAGTGCATTGATCGCTTTCTCGTGATAGGAGGATAAAAATGCTCCAAAAATAAATAAATAATTGAGTAACGGTAACTTGTTTTTAGTCTTCACCTTTCAATAATATCACAAATGCTTATTTCGCACTGTTTGCCATTTTGGCCGTGAAGGGTCGCAAATAATTTTGGAAGGTTAAAAGGGGTCGCGAGCAAAAAAGTTTGGTAAGTCCTGGTCTGCGATATAACAATAAAATAACTAAGTTAATTACTGTTCGTAACATTTGCTATAAGATAAGCCTACAACAAAGCTCTGGCTTGCACCTTCAAACTCGCAAATCGAACAACTAAAAGAACAAGTCAGATTAGTTTCATCTGATTGCACACAATTAGTGTTTCCAAATACATTTGCGGCGAGGAGGTGTGCTTAGTCCACATCTATTTGCCATCGATATTGATGACCTGTCGGTCAAACTGAACAAACTTTGGGCAGGATGTTGCGTTGGAAATAGTTCGCTATACCATATTCTATTTGCTGATGATCTATGTTGTTTATCTGCTAGCCTCGATGGTTTGTAATCTATTGTTGATTTATGCTATGGAGAATGATTTAATCTTTAATTGCCCAAAATCATTTGGTGTAGCGTTTTTACCTCGTAAATTCCAACTGTCAGGTGTTCCTACTCTAACCTTGAATCATAATCAAATTAGATTTGTTGATTCTGTTAAATATTTGGGCATTTATTTGAGTAGTACTCTGATTGATGATAATGACATTGCGAGACAAGTACGTCACATAATTGTTGTGCCAATATGTTAAAATATCGATTTTTTTCAGTGCTCTAGGGTTGTCAAAAAACATTTATTTCGATCTTACTGCTCTTCGTTTTACTCAAGTCAACTATGGTGTAAATATTCCAAAAGTGCAATGTATCGGCTCAGGGTTGCATACAACGATAGTTATCGTATTTTTCACAATCTTCCTCGATGAACCAGTACTGGTTTATTTCAAATTGAATGCCACCATGATGCCACATCAATACCTTTGACTGTATTTCACGCAAATCTACATTATCTTTCAATCAACGCTGTCAGTGAGCGTCTAACAACTTAATTAACTCCCTAATGACATCCAGCTGTTTTTATGAATCCATGTTTTATGCCAATTACTACAATTTGCTCTTTGCTTTTACACGATTCTGTGATACCTTCTTGGTACTGTTTAATGGCTATTATTCATCCTGTATTTCATTTATCCGTTTTTTTTTTCTTTTTTTTTTTTCGTGTGTGTTATTCTCTATGGACCTTGCTTCACGCTGCTTTTTTTGCTTGCTGCTTGAATCTGAAATACACAAGTAAAAATAATAATAATTTGCAACATACCTCAGCCAATTGTGAATAGACGTCGATGTAAGTTGCGACAAAACGATTCACGTCAAAGAAAGTAGAGACAAAATGATAGACGTCAACACAAGTTGCGACAAAATAATGCACGTCAACCAAATTTGAGACAAAATGATCATTGCGCGTCTACGTAAGTTGCGACAAAATCATGTATACTACGCAAGTAATAGTTTAGGAACGTAAGTTGAACAGACTAATTTCAATCGCTGCACTTGGCTTTGCTTAGTCAATATATATGGGTATTCACTCCTTCATATGTTGCTATTTAAAAAGCGAAAGAGTTCATCCGAAATGCTGATAAGATCTGTCGTCGATGACGATCTTCAATTTCAACTGTGGATTTTTCTTGATTTATTGCGTCACTTCCGTAAAATCTTTGCCGCAGTTTTATTTCCCGCATGAATTCGTACATCCGTCATTTCCGCCTAAACCACAAAAATTTTATGAAGACCACGGTGAATAGTGATGACGTCATGAGTTAACCTTTTTTGCAATCCTGTCAATTTGCTTATTTTGTCGGTCGATTTCTGTGCCCATGTCCACGGCCATGTTCTTCAAGTTTCCGATTATTCCATTAACTTGCTGCAAGTTTTCTTCCATTGCATCCTCACGTGCGTCATGGGTTACCCTGCAACGAACTACCCACGTGATCAGTCATAAAAGAATCGCGATAGATGAAGGAGATTAAAACGTTATAGAAGAATGGCGAGGAAGCGTGGTAGATGAAGCAGATTGAAAGAACGCGATTGAAACGTCATAGATCGCGATAGATAAAAAGATTGAAACGTCATAGAAAGATTGCGACCATGCGCGACAGCGCCACTTGCCTTTGAATATAAGCACTAGAAGAAGTATTTTGTTGTGGCGATGACGTTGTATGTTTTCTCACGACGTCACTCTTGTCTTCTACCTGCGAAGCTTGCTTGTACACATCAGTTTCTTCGAAATTACTTCTTCTGTGAAAATATTGTTGAAATCCCCCACAAGAAGATTTTCATTCACAAAAAATCTCAAGTAATATTTCAATTCAAGGACGAATTGATGAAACGCAAAAAATTTATCAAAATGTGTTTGCGGTGTTTCGCCGAAGTGCGTAACATTGGTAGAACCACCCTCGAGGCTTAGCGGCTGAACAATACAGCTCCGAAGAAGCAGCATAGCGCTGGCGAGCCGTTAATGACACTTTGTTGATTTGACCGACCCGGGAATGAAACCCCCGACTTCTCGTCACACAACACTTCCGGTTAAATTCACACAGAAATTAGCCATAAGGTCTGTTTACACTAAATGCGATTTTAGTCCGATTTGCTGTCGTACGAAGTTTCATCATATTTTTGACGTAAACAATTGACGAAAATATCTTTCGCACAATTCAAACCCAAACAGTTTTGCTTCCTACCGGTTGTTTTGCAAAGCCCCTAACGATTGTATTCTAGAATGCCGCGGATAGTGACGTAGCTTTACGTCATAACCTCTAACAGTTTCGTAGCCTACGTCACTGTACGTACGAAAAATTTCATCGTATTCTGTGTAAACACACCTTAAAACTGAATCTCGTAAAATTCTGCATGCTCAACTCAACTTTTATTTACCATGACGCAAAATAGCGCAGGAGGGAGGCAGCGAAAGACCAATTGGTCATCTAAGTCTGCTGCTCCCGAATGCAACAACTTGCGACATGATATAGAAACACATTAGCTAGCGCATCACACACAGGTTTAAAACAACACAGTGGGTACACCTTCCAACGGTATCTGAAATTACCAAAGTAAGATACCGGCATCTATGAGTCGGAATATTAAATTAACGAAAAAGGGGAAAAATAAATAATAGTAAATAATTATCAAGTAAATTGAAAGTCTAATAAGTAATCAACAAGTGATTGGTTGAAATGGCATGGACCACCCAATATACTGTACATCAACAATTAGACCTAAAGAAGAGGACTGCAATATCATCAAGAAAAACATAAGTAAAAAACGCATTATTGTTCACTCCTCAGTATTGACATAAGTTTTTAGAATATTTGTTGTAAAAAAAATCTTAAACTTACAGAAAAAACAATGCCCGAGATTCTGCGGAATATCTTTCCATAATTTTAGGCAGATATGACAAAGCGCCCTCCCTGCTTCTTAGCTTACGAAAGATTGAAAATATTATTTACGTTTTGTTTGCCTTGTATTATATTTATCTATTTTATCAAGCCTTAGGAAGTAATTGTTGAAAGAATTTGGAAGCATTTTGTTGTTAAAAATGAACAAAAACTTAGCGAGTTCCATTTTTATCATATCACCAAGTTTCAGTACGCCAAACTTAGTGTATAGCAAATTTGTTGGATGATGCATTGGAAGAAAAAGACTAGCTCTTAAGATTTTTTTTTGAAGAATGACAAGATTGTGGTATTGAAATAATGGTAAAACTCAATGGAAAACTCTCAATGGTAAAACTCTCAATGGAATAATGGTAAAACCCCGGTGGCCGAGTGGTTAGAGAGGTAAAACTCTCAATCACAAGGTACTGGGTTCAAAATCTGAGTCTACCTGATGAGCGGTCAAACGGCGAAACTAGTCGTTGAATTGGTTTTTACAGCGTTTATTTAGTAAGTCTTTCAAGGCCTACCATTCATTAAGATTGTGGTAGTGACTAGTGACTTTCGTATGCTCTACGCTCTACCCCTATTGATTAATGAGTACTGGAGATGAGAGTGAAACATGGCGTAGTACACTAATTTAAGAATGGAAAAAGAACATAATGTCTAAATTTGTATATTACTCCACAAATTTTTGAAAGTTTATGCTTTAACATACCAATATGAATTTTCCAAGAAAGCTTATTGTCCAGATGAACGCCAAGATATTTAACGTCGTCTGTCTCTTCAATTAAATTGTGATTTATGGAAAGCTTAGAACTAGATACAGCTGCATTTTTGTTCCCCACGATCATGAAATAGCTCTTTTTGTAATTTATAGTTAATTTGTTGATATTTACCTAGTTATTGATTTTAATGGTCTCGTGTTCTGCTTAAGTTTGAAGAGAATCAATATGATGATGTGAGAGATGTAAATTATTATCGTCAACTAATAACGTAGTTTCAAATTTAGAGGCATAAGGTAGGTTATTGACGTACTGCAAAAATAAAAGCAGGAGATGGCAGAACAAGTTTACTCCTCGTTTTCCCGTCCTCGTTTACCCAAATCCTTGTTTATTTCATCCTCGTTTACCTATTCTCGTGTCCCCATCCTCGTTTACCTATCCTCGTTTCCCCATCCTCGTTTCCCCATCCTCGTTTACCGATCTTCGTTTACTATATTCTCGTTTACCCCATCCTCATTTACCCACCTTGGTTTACCCCATCTTCGTTTACGCATCTTCGTTTACCCATCCTCGTTTACCACATCCTCTCGTTCACCCCATCCTCGTTTACCCATCTTCGTTTACCCTATCCTCCCGTTTACCCCATCCTCGTTTACCCATCTTCGTTTACCCCATCTTCGTTTACCCCATCCTCGTTTACCCCATCCTCGTTTACCCATCTTCGTTTACCCCATCCTCGTTTATCGATCTTCGTTTACCCCATCTTCGTTTACCCAATCCTCATTTACCCATCTTCGTTTACCCCATCTACGCTTCCCCATCCTCGTTTACTCCATCTTCGTTTACCCCATCTTCTGTTACCCATCTTCGTTTACCCATCTACGCTTTCCCATCCTCATTTACCCATTTTTGTTTACCCCATCTTTATTTACCCATCTTCGTTTACCCCATCCTCGTTTACCCATCTTTGTTTACCCCATCCTCATTTCCCCATCTTCGTTTACCCCATCTTCGTATACCCCATCCTCGTTTACCCCATCTACGCTTCCCCATCTTCGTTTACCCCATCCTCGTTTACCCATCTTTGTTTACCTCATCCTCATTTCCCCATCTTCGTTTACCCCATCTTAGTTTACTCCATTCTCGTTTATCCATTTTTGTTTACCCCATCCTCGTTTACTCCATATTTGTTTACCCCATCTTCGTTTACCCCTTCTTTATTTACCCCATCCTCATTTACCTATCTTCGTTTACCCCATCCTCATATCCCTCATCCTCGTTTACCCATTCTCGTTTACCCCATCTTTGTTTACCCCATCCTCGTTTACCCCATCTTTGTTTGCCCATTTTCGTTAACCCCATCTTTGTTTACCCCATCCTCATTTACCCATCTTCGTTTACCCCATCTTCGTTTACCCCATCCTCGTTTACCCCATCCTCGTTTACCCCATCTTCGTTTACCCCATCCTCGTTTATCGATCTTCGTTTACGCCATCTTTGTTGACCCATCCTCGTTTACCTCATCCTCGTTTACCCCAGCCTCGTTTACCTCAGCTTCGTTTACCCCATCCTCGTTTACCCTAACTGAAAAAGTAGCTAAACTCCGTCGACCTAATGTTACGAGATTCAGAGATTTCTGTGAGAAATTTAGTGAGTATATCTTAGTTTTGTCACTTTGCTTGAATTTGTTGAATTTTCGTGAGTTTGTTTCAGTTTTATGCAAACATTCTTCCATTTCAGCTTTCCTGGTGATTGCGTAAGCATGAAACGATCAGTTGGACTCTGATGAAATGCTACGAAATTTATGAGCTCACAAACCATTAACTCCCTCAGTCAATGAAGAGCAATGAAGCCCTATACACCGAAATCTTGCTATTAATTTTATTACGCACGCGATGCAAACATCTGCAACCTCCGCGGCATAATAATCGAACTCAAATTTCAACATTATTTGAAGGAGACGGAGAAGTAAGCTTGCGCTCTTCGTGTCAGCAGCCACCCGAAATATATGTCAAATACGAACGGCCTTGTGTATCGAACCCTTCAAGCAGGATCTGTAACCTACGAGCAGCACCGCTAGGCCATGTCTGAGTGGTAAGATGGCCGATCACAGCTCAGATGGCCGAGTGGTAAGAGCGTACGCCTCGGAAGATTTAGACTTAGGTTTGATTCCGAGTAGGGTCAAACTAGTGACTTTATAATTGGTACCGATCTTTACAGCTTTCCTGCTTGACGCTCAGCATTAAAGGGACAGTGTAGTAGTAGTAGTCAGCGATGGCGGAAACATTACTAAAGTGGGGGGGGGGGGGGGGCAAAACCAATGACCAGATTTTTTCACCGTCAACCAGGGCCGGCAGTGGCGTAACGAGAAATTTTAAAAGGGGGGGGCATAATTTCCACATTTTTTTCAGCTTCCTTTTTCGGCAGAACTAATTTGAAGCTGAGTAAGAAACAAGAGAAGCACTAGGGGGTCCTGGGGCATGCTCCCCCTAAAAAATTTTTGAAAATTTACTTGCTGTAATGACTACTTTAGTGCTTTTTCAATAATTTTCAGGCAAATTTTGTTTAAATTTTATGACCCATATTCTGAGTGCTTCTCCCAATGTGATGCATTTTGTTCGCACATTTTCAATTAAGCGTGCTTAAGGCGTAAGGCTTATAGCTACCGAAGAGGTTCAAAATTATAGAAAAATTGTATGCATCAAACATATTTTTGAAAATAGCTGGTGGGAAGATGCATATCCCTCATCCTAACCCTTTGGATTCGCCCCTGGCCATAAGCTACAGAAACCATCAAAAAATCCGGCATATTTTAGTCACTTGGCATAATTAGTATTGTTCTTGTTTACTAAAAGGCAAAGCAAAAAGGGGGGGGGGGGGCTGGCACAATGGCCTCGCCCCTAAATACCCACTTGAGGGCCGAATTTAGACAATGAGAGGCCCTAGGCCAGGAGCGGGCAACCTTTTTAACAAAAGGGCCATTTCCAAAAATGTAATGTTTGCTGGGGGCCGCACTGCAGACAAAGCTGGGTCTTCACGTCCACATAGTCCTGCGTTTTCTACTAAAAGTCTGTGAAGACCAAAACAAATTTTTTTTTTATTTAGTTGCATATTTATCCTCCTATCACGAGAAAGCGATCAATGCGCTATACGAGCTCACTTAGGAGTTGCCGGCCATCTGTCTACCACACCAAGATGGGGGAATCCTGCTAAGTGCCTTTCCCAACGGCACAACAAGTAAACTTGCCGGCTTGTTCTTCACACTGTCCCTTTAATGCTGAGAGTCAAGCACAGAAGCTGTGAATACCAATTTTAAAGTCGTTGGTTTGACCCGACTCGGAATCAAACCCGAGTCTACAGCTCAAGAGACAGACGCTCTACACCACTCGGCCATCTGAGCTGTTAATCTTCACGTGGGCAGACTGCGGTGGCGCACCCAGGATTTATCAAAGGGGGAGTCACAACTGGGGCTCTGGGGGCGTAGCCCCTAGTCGCCAACGAATTTTTGCGGTTTATACCACTCGGCCACCTGAGCTGTTTATCTTCACGTGGGCAGACTGCGGTGGCGCACCCTGGATTTATCGAAGGGGGAGTCACAACTGGGGCTCTGGGGGCGTAGCCCCTAGTCGCCAACGAATTTTTGCGGTTTTCACCTAAAAACACTCGTTTTAGCACACTTTTTTAGCGAAAGCACGCAGTGAGTGCAGTCATTATAAAGTAGACAATGCAAAAATATTCCTGCAGCGTATGTCCAACTAAAAGCAGAAGCTTGGCTAAAATAAGTGAAAAAAGACTGCAAACATGCGTTGGTATGGATATGTGACACGAATGTCCCAGGAAAGAACAGCCGAAAAACTACTCTGTTCAACACCGATTGGTCGAAGGCCTAGAGGCCGTCCCAGAACTCGATGGCGAGATTACGTAGAAGATCTTAGTTGGTCTCGCCTTGGCATCCCAGCAGAGCATCTATCCTTTGTTGCAGAGGATCGAGATGCTTGGAGGCTCCAACTTGAGCTGCTGCCCTCGCGACCCCCCAAGGATAAGCGGATCCAGAAAATTGATTGATTGAAGGCTGCAAACATTATTGGTTTGAGAAATTATAGACTGAAGGTTAGGTTTTTGCACCTTATTGCAGGGCCAAAAAGAGGGAGCCATGGCACCGTGCTCTGCTCCCTGCGTTCGCCTATGCCACAGAGTCCTGTTTTTCTTAGTAATAAGCAAATAAGTGCATTCACATTTTTCAAGGCATTGCACTTG
This sequence comes from Trididemnum miniatum, assembly GCA_964006365.1. NCBI lineage: Eukaryota > Metazoa > Chordata > Ascidiacea > Aplousobranchia > Didemnidae > Trididemnum > Trididemnum miniatum. The sequence continues at coordinate 68,277 of OZ023233.1, forward strand.
AAAATAAGCACAAATCTTCTAATTGTTAAAAGAAGAGGGAGGGCCAAACAAAAAAAAGGCAAAGGGCCGCACGTTTCCCGCCTCTGCCCTAGGCTATTTGATTACACTGATTGGAAGAGCAAAAAAAGGTCTTCGCGTTCTCAGATATTCTGTTTTCACTGAAAATATCGGTATAGTGAAGAGCAAAAAAAAGGTATAGCCTACATGTCCTCAAATATTCTGTTTTCCACTAAAAGTATCGGTGAGAAAAAAAAGGTTGTCATTGTTCGTGATGAAGCCCCCCATTTTCTCCGAGGACCTAGGTTTCAGCCTGCTTAGCTTATATGTAAATCCGGCCCCATGCTTACAATCCATATTTAGCCTGTCCACACATGACATGTCCAATTTTTGTGAGCTTCAGACTCACGGTTCTTGCTTCTAGTTTTTGTTCCCCCCAGGCCCCCACCCCAGAAACAAAAATTTTAAAGAAGACATCTCTGGATTTAAGCTTTTTTCCTGGGTTTTAATTTCTATGGTATGCCTATTAAGTTTCAAATACATTCATGCGGAGGCAATATTGTAGAAATAAACGCATAAATTAGGGCCCCACAGGGCCTTCCTGACACAAAAGTGGGAGGGAGTCAGCCCCCCTCGGCTCCCCCGGTTCCGCAACCAATGGTAGTAGTAGTAGAAGTGTCTTTTATTTTTGCACCGTCAAAATATATAGAACACAGCAATATAGGATTTCAAATACAAACGGACACAGAAAAGGGAAGAAGGAAAATAACGATCAACGTTGAAACATGCTAGCGAGAATGAAACTTGAAGATGAGGGGATTAGTAGGCATGGTCGCAACGCCCGATTAAACTAAAATAGGGTAAGAAAAGAACAAACAAAAAGCAAACATATGACGGCGAGGTGTAAAAAGACACTAGAGAGACCACAGCTCTAACATCGCTATGATATAGTGCAATAGTAGGAACCGTATAACAGTGTACGGCATTTCGAGGTTGCTCAATGTCGTCACAGTGCAACTAGACTGAAGCCGGCAAGTTTACTTGTTTTGCCGCTGGGAAAGGCACTTGGCTGGATTCTCCCATCTTGGTGTGGTAGACAGATGGCAGGCAACTCCTAAGCGAGCTCATAAAGCGCATTGATCGCTTTCTCGCGATAGGAGGATAAATACAGTACATGCTACTAAATACAAAAAATGTCGCTAAGATATGTAACGAGGGTTTAAAGTTTAAACATTGTGTTTAGTTGTATATTTATCCTCCAATCACGAGAAAGCGCTCAAAGCGCTATAACGAGTTCGCTTAGGAGTTGCCGGCCATTCTACCACACCACAATGAAAGAATCCCGCCAAGTGCCTTTTCCAACGGCCAGGGGCGTTGGAATTTATTTTAGGACGAGCAGGATGAATCCGACAAAACCGTACCAACGTCTGGGGGCTTCGCCCCCAGAGCCCCTTTTGCAGCTGCCTTATTAGTCGCGTTATCTGATAGACCAGGGGTGGCGAACCTATGGCACGCCGCAGATTTTTTTGGCACGCCACTTGATACTTTAATCTTGATTTCGTTTAACTCAGGGGTCTTCAACCTTTTTTACACAATCGCCCCTTTTCGGAAAGTGTGGGTCCAAATTGCCCGCACAAAGCTTTCCTGTTCGTAAAGCTATTTTTTTTCCACTGAAAACAAGTGAAGACCAAAAAAAAGGTTTTCACGTTCGAAAGCTACTGTTTTCCTACTAAAATCAGGTGAGAACCAAAAAGAATAAAGATCTTCTCGTCCTTGGAGCTGTTTTCCTTTTAAAATCGGATGAAGACCAAAAAAAAAGGAAGCTTCTATTTCACCGGAAAACAGTTACGCAATTACGATTTTCAAACTACGGTAACCTGAAATTTTGCCATTTTTGGGCATAACTTTCGATAACCGACCCCAACTCCTTGACTCCACCCCCCCCCCGACCCCAACCCCATGACTCCAACCCAACCCCTCTGACACCAATCCCCCCGACCCCAATCTTCCGACCCAAACCTTGACCCCTTGACAACTCTAAGTCTGAACTGCCGGCTACTCAACGATTCTCCTAATTCAATTTTTACACTACCATTACCGTGCTTTCGGTTCCCTTACTTCCATTATCAAACTACCGAAGCCAAACCGTGCTTTCGGTTCCCCTACTGTGAGAATGGCTTTGCGGGAACTGTATCCGGCTCCCCTATTTTGATTTTTAAACTTTGGTGACCATTTTCCGGTTCCTCTAGTGCGAAAAGCATGGTTCGGTAGCCGGAAACGGTTCACGAAGTTTGAAAATCAAAGTAGGGGAGCCAAATTCCGGTGAAATAGTCTAGACACTTCCAAAAAAAAAGGTTTTTAATGTAATGGCGCCGCATTTACTTGCTAAACTTTATTTTAAACATTTTGGCACGTTCGCCAAAAAAGGTTCGCCACCCTTGTGATAGACCAAGTGATAAAACTATGATACGCTCTACAGGCCGCGTTCACACGTGGAGGTTTTCGCAACCAGGCACAAAATTTCATTTTGTCATTGCAGACGCTATTTTAATTCTTTTCGAACTTGTTTCAGCGATTCAAAAACCGAAATGGTTACCTTTCGGAATTGCTGAAACAGTTTTTAAAATCTTAAAAATTGCGTTCACAATATCAAAATGAAGTTTCGTGCCTAGTTGCGAAAACCACCATGTGTGGACGCAGCCACATTCACATTGCACAACCTCATTAGTGTTACGTCTTGCAAACGAAGTTTATCAAGAAAATGATACAATTCATGTTACAGTAGGAAAAAAACAAGGTGCGCCGCGGAGCCGAAACTAGGCAATGTGTCCCCCCCGAAATCATCTTTCGGGGCCCCCTAAAAATTATTTCTTGGTGATGCAAAAGAACGAGCCCCGAAAGGGCGATGCCAAGCTGGGGGGTCTGGGGCATGCCCCCCCAGAAAATTTTGCGGAATTTGACCTTATTTTGGAGGCTTTTTGTGCGTTTTGAGCTTTTCAAATTCCTCAGTTTTAACAAGGTTTAGTAGTCTGTTTTACTAGGTCCCTTCCAAACCCACTAAAATATAGCTGCAAGCAAATCCTACTCTAACATTTCGCTACCTATGCGAAGAAAAAACGTTTTTGAGGCTTATTTTTGAGCCTTTTACTTGAGGATGAGGAGCCCTTGGTGTGCTACTAAACGTTTGTTCGCTGGTTTTGCGACTACTCTTTTTCGAAAAATTTGCAGGCCCCCCCCCATGGCCAAAAGCATAAATATGGTATGAGGGCCCCACATCGTGCGAGTTAAGACAAAAATATATTGAATCTTAGAATAGGCCTATTTAAGGCACCTTTATCATACGTTGAGTGAATAGTATTACGTAATGACTATTTACGGGGCCCCCTTTTTGTATGGGCCCCCTATTTGTACGGGCCCCTCCCCGGTTGGGGGTGTCAGGGGGCGCTAGTTTCGGCACTGGGTGCACGAGAAAACGCTATCGACCGTGTTCTATGGTTTATCCCGGAAAAAGTTGTGATGGATAGAAAGCGTAATGCGAACGCGTCACTAATGTAGCACGCTTCCATTACTAAAACAATATTTTTCCGAAAAAAGGTTGCACCAATGTTGTCAACAGAACTACAAAAAACAACAAAACGTCTCTTGTGATAAAAAAAACAATTTCTGCGCTGCTTGTTCTTCCGGTACGGTAAAACAACGGAGACAGAAAAATCTACTCTCCAATTTTTATTTTTGACGTTTCGCTTGGCAATGAACGCCAAGCTTCATCAGAAAATACAGAACTTGAGTTAGCCTAGCTAGCCTAGACTACAATGCCCGGTATACAAGTCCAACAAAATCTTCCCCACTATGCAGTGAAAAAACCAATGTTGTCAACAGAACTACAAAAAACAACAAAACGTCTCTTGTGATGAAAAAGTGCAAGTGAGGCAGTGCCGCGAAAGAGATTCATAACCACGATTTTGTTTCTTGGGTAAAAGCGGGCAAAGTGACTGGGAACCAAGTGTGCTGAATTCAAGGATTGCCTGAGGTCTCTGACGTCACAATCGTTACGCAAAATTCCCGAGAGAAAATAAGACGTAAAATATGGCAGTGTCAGCAGTCCCGCATGACGATTCCAATGCAATGCTTGTTTTCTCTTCGTCAATTTTCGGTAAAAATAGCGCGAACTAAATTGCAGGCAATGTTGCGGCAGTATACGCACAAATATAGTACGGTGATTACCTGTATGTATTGCTAGAATTTTGCGTAAACTTTGCTTCTCGCGTGATAGCTCTGATAGGCAAATTGCACTTGCCCTGCGCAGTGCGCTCTAACAATAGGCCTACCACTCGCACTGTTATTTGGGTAATGTCAAAAATACTAATAAATATGAGATCAGGAGCGTATGTAGGAGGGAGGGAGCATTGTGCCATGCCCCCCCCCCCTTTGGAATCTGCCTTTTAGTAAAAAAGAACAAAGCTAATGGTGCCAAGTGACTAAAATATGTCAGACTCTTTTGATGGTTTCTGTAACTTACGGCCAGGAGGGTAGGATGAGGGATATGCAATGCATCCTCCCACCAGCCATTTTCAAAAATGTTTTTGATGTATAGAATTTTTTCCATAATTTCGAACCTCTCCGATAGCAATTATAAGCCTTAGGCTACGCCTTAAGCATGCGTAATCGAAAATGTGTGAGCAAAATGCATCATATTTGGTGAAGCACTCAGAATCTGGGTAAAAAACTTAAACAAAATTTGCCTGAAAATTATTTAAAAAGCACTAAAATACCCACAACATGTAAATTTTCAAAATTTTTCCGTGGAAGCATGCCCCCGGTCCCCCTTAGTGCTTTTCTTGTGTCTCAATCAGCTTCAAAATTGTTCTGCCGAAAAAAAATACACGCTTGAAAAAAATGTGGCAATTACGGCCCTCCCTTTTTGAAATTTTTCACTACGTCATTGTATGAGACAATAAAACCATTAAAGTGAGTGCATTTTAAGAGGGGGGCTTTAGAGTGGGCCGAAGTTTTAAAGAGGGGGGCTGAAAGAATGAATGGGGGGCTTCTGCCCCCCCCAACACCCCACTTCCAACGCCTTTGCCAACGGCACAAGCAAACTTGCCGGTTTGTTCTCTGCCCAGACCCTTTAATGCTTGAACGTCAAGCAGAGAAGCTGTGAATAGTGAATACTACTGTCATTTTGAAAGTCGTTGATTTAACCCGACTCGCGCTTTCAGCCCCAGAGGTGGACGCCCTTGCCGCTTGGCCATCTGAGCTTCGCTCTTACCACTCGGCCATCTGAGCTGTTGATTTTGCATAATTTTGCTGAGAACCTGCATGTAAATAATCGATTCTGAAAAAGTGTTACGCAACTGATGTTTCTACATTGAGTGCAAAAGAATGGTTACAACAAAAACATCAACAACAACAAAAATACTCAGGAACCTAAATAAGAAGAATGATCAGCAAAATTATTCACCATCAAAACTCATTTTCGTCTTTTCACATATTTTTTTTGTTATTATCATTATTTCAACTTCAAATTGTAACACATTTAAGTTTCTTTCATGCGAACTATATGCCGTGTATCTAAATTGCACATCGCCTGGTACCACTTGCACAAATTCACAATCTTACTTGTTCCACGGACAAATGCACAGGCCGCAAAATTTTTGCATGTCTTGTAAGTTTTTTTCTGCAACTTTCATGTCTTCGTTTATTTGGTGCAATCCGTCATCGATTCGATTCAATTGATCTGCAAAGTTTCGTGTGGGATTGATTGGGCAAAAGGGGAACCTCCGTTTGAAAAAACTGCTGAAGAGGCAGAAAGGGCACCTCCCTTTACACAAAGCTCTTCTTTTCCGTCATATTCTTGAAATTTTTAATTTGTGTTGGCGCCCAACCCCCTCCCCCTAACTTAAGATAATTGTACTAGTCGCATATTTATCCTCCAATCATGAGAAAGCGATCAATGCGATATACGAGCTCGTTTAGGAGTCGCCAGCCATCTGTCAACCACACCAAGATGGGGGAATCCTGCTAAGTGCCTTTCCCAACAACACGACTAGTAAATTTGCTAGTTTGTTCTCGACACTGTTCCTTCAATGCTGAGCATCAAGCAGGGAAGCTGTGAATACCAATTTTAAAGTTATTGGTTTGACCCGACTCGGAATCAAACCCGAGTCTATACAGCTCCCGAGGCGGACGCCCTTAGTTGAGGATGAGTTAAAAATTTAAATGTGGAAGGAAAAGTTGTATAGTACGGTCTACAGACGCTTTGTTAAAAGATTAAAGAAGTTTTGTATTTCCTGGCTGTTTGTGCCTTGGATCATGTATTTATCAAGATGCTTTGCAAAGAATTTGGTTTGGCCATTCGTAGATCGGTTCTAATTTTAAAAAAAACACCTGTAGAAAAAAAACAACTGGACCTTTTCTGCCAGCAATTGTGATGTCATCCTTACATTCGCTGATTTAACGCACCAAGTTTGCACAAAAATTTCAACCACTTTCAATTCTAGTTGGAAATATTTTGATTAAGATTCAGAAGAGGGTTAAGCAAAAAGAACTTCCTGTTAAAAAATCAAAAGTTGGTGGGAGAGGACGAAGTGAGAATGGCACTTGACCCAGCTCAGTCCACCTAACCCTACCTCCTTGATCGTTTAACATTTGCACAGTTTTCACGCCTGCTTCTTGAGCCTAAAAAAATTGCAAAAAAGTTGTTAGTAACTTGTTTTGCAACACCACCCCTAAGTTAATCGAAAAAATAAAAAGATGCTGAGCCGACCCAAAGTATTTTAAAAGAGTCGCAGGCCCAACATATTTTTTACCTCCAGACGCGCACGGTAACCTTGTGTAGCCACTACGCCTCTGACAACAAGAACAGCATGCAGTGACACGTAGAGGCATGAATCCGCATCCGATCCAACTCCCACCACGTAGTAAACAACGCACAAATTCTCACTTTCCAAATAAGCATAATCCGTATGCTTTAGTCGGCAGCGTGGCCTAGTGGTTCGGAGCGTCGTTTTTACGATGGCCATTATCGCAAGGTTGATGGTTCAACTCCCACCCAAGTCTCGTTGTTGCGTCTTTGGATAAGATGCTTCACGACAATTATTTTTGCTTGGTGGAATCTAGCCAGCAGCAAATTGAAAAAGACAGAAGCAAAATTAAAGCGGAAAACTCGGAAACGAAGACAACTCCTAAGCGAGTTTGGATTCGTCTTACGGGTAGCTCCTCCGTCGCTTTCTCGTGACAGGAGGATAAAAATGAAGAAATCAATCAATCAGTTCAAATCCAACACCCCAAAACGCATCTTCACATGAACTCCACATCCTTTCCACTCCAGCTTTTCAACACGTGCGTAACTCAAAATTTCGCAGCCTTGTTTTAACTCTCCTATAACGGCTTAAGTCAATGGTTCTCAAACTTTTTCTTGTCGGTTGTCGCGACGCACTCTCAAAGAATTTTTAAATTTGCGACCCACTGGTGTAAATGTAAAATTTTTTGAAACAAAATATTGCGTTTGAAGTTTGGCTCATTGCAATTGCAAGATTTATTGTCACAACTACTACTCCGTTAATTTTTCTTGAGTTCACGAACTTCACAGGATATTATACAATGGTGTTTTACTTTGCAATCGTTTCTGGGGATATCGTCATTTAAGTTTTTGGAATCGCTTGACCAAGTAGCGAAACCAGTCCCTAACTACAAAGTAAAAACTCGAACCATTAGCTAAATTGCAAGCTATGAGGCCTCTGCTTGTAACGAAATCTTTCAGAGAATCGCCATCTTAGATTTTAGAACGATAAAAGCATATGAATCTGTAATGACTTAGCATTTTTTGTTTTGCCAAGTGGTGCATGCGCTGGAACATGATCTATAAAACGAAGTTCATTTAAAAAATAAATTTTATAAACTCAAGGTCGCAAGCTGCGCAATGAAACCACACGTGCACAATTTGGTATCGAAGCTGGTGCTAATGTTCACCGACTACACGGCATTGGCTCTTCTAAAGTCGTCTAAAAAAATTCAAATCAAATCTTTATTATACTCAGGGTAATACGTCGAAGCGTGTAATGAGTGGCGGGACTCATCTGCGCGGCTTAGCTGGGTAACACAGCATAAAGAAACGTCGCAGCGCTGGTGATCCGTTGACGACACTGTCTGTGTACGATTTGCCCCGCTTGGAAGTCGAACCCTTACCTCCCACACCGAAAGCATTGTCGTTATCGCTATACCAACCAACGGGTTATTGAGCAAAAAATATACAGCAGCATCAAATGCACTAAAAATTTAATTATTACTGTATAGCAATAGGGTTATAGCGCATAAAATATAAGTTACTGTTGAGTTGAAAACAGAGTAGGCCTATTCCAAAGAAAGCAAAAAGTTGTGAACTCTCGTGAAATCAATTAAAGGCGTTCATTTTTTCGAAAATTGAAACAAAATTGTGGTTAAAATTTAGTCCCATCCTATAATCCAAGTTATTTTGCGACGCCCCTTAAAAATTAAAACGACGCACCAGGGCGTCGCGATGCACAGTTTGAGAACCACTGGCTTAAGTCTTAGCTCAGCGCGGGCTTATAACTTTGCGTTGACAAGGTAAAGCAAGAATCAGTGACTACGAGTTATACGCCTGTTCCATAGATGATTACATAAACTATAAGTCATACCTCCGTTGCGTAGACGAGCATGCTTTCGGTTGCTTGCAAACTCTGTAAAAGCAATGATTAAGCGCTTTTATGCCACAGTAAAGACAGAAATTATTAGGACGAAATCATCGCTTCAGATTATTTCAACCGGAGTAAAGTGCCCCTCCCCATGTCAATCACTGAATCGGCAGCGAGTCTCGCCAACTTTAAACCGTTCTATATTCGTGTAAATAAATTCGATTGAACATACAAACACACATGCAATTACAACACACAAACACACATGCAAATAGACAAACACGCTTGCAAATGTGCACACAAACACACATGCAAATGCACACATAAGCACACATGCAAATACACAAACACGCTTGCAAACACACATGCAAGTACACAAACACGCATGCAAATACACACATAAACACACAAGCACACATCCAAATACAAAAACACTAAACACACATGCAAGTACGGACGAAAGCGCACATGCAAATACACAAACACGCATGCAAATATACAAGCGCGCATACAAATACATCATACACTAGCAAATACACAAGCATGCATGCAAATACAACTCACAAACCTGATCTGTGATTCGATCAGCTTGAAGTTGCATAGCTACAACTTCGTTTCTCGCTGCTTGTTGTGTCATCGTTAATAATTTGAGATTTCGATCAAGTTCGAGGTGAAATGAGCAGCAAACGTCTCAATGTTTCTTATAATAGTATCATGTCCTGGTCTTAACAAACGACAATTAACTGCAGAAAGTTAAGCTGAAACGGGAGTCAACACCGTCAGTAGAGACGTCCAGAGTCAGTAACATCATAGATGTGCACAGTGGCGTATCGAGAAATTTAAAAACGGGGGAGAGTAAACCACTTACGCCAACAAAAGAGTCTGGCATATTTCACTCAAACATTAATCTTCCTTTTTCTACTAAAAGGCAAAATTGAAAAGGGGGTTGGGCGAGTTAGTGCAAAATGCTGACCAATGGCCGAGTGGCAAGAGCCAGGGCCGCATCTAGAAAAATATTTCGGGTGAGGGGGTTGACATGAATATTTACTACCGGTATAGCAAAATTTTTAAAGTAAATTTCTGCGAAGTTGTGCATGCTATATCAACGCTTTCTGGCATAAAACTTACAATGCTTGTTAAATTTGTTTTATTCGTCATTGCTACCGCTGTTTAGTGGCGCACTAAGGGATTAGACAAAGTGGCGCAAAACTGCCGATAAATTTTTATGATTTTCACATGTATTTACATGTATTTGCATAAATTTACAATAAATTTTTATGATTTTGCCAAAATTGCGTATAAGCTTGTTTCTTGTAAAACTTTTCCTGTGACCAAAACTTCTTGAGTATAATGCAAATGCAACTGCATACAGTGAATTTATGCTTACAGAGAGCAAAGATATAGCTTCTGTACAGTGCACAATAAGAGGTAGCCTACTGCGCAGGAAGTCGCAGACATTTTCTAAGAAAATTTTATTAAATTTTCATAATTGTACCGGTAGACTAAAATCAAATTGGATCCGAACCTCAGCTTCTTGCATTTATACAGCTGCAAGGCAGGAACCTTTGGTTAAAGCTACGGCTCCACCAGTGGTAATTATAAATTGTCACTTTCAGTGATAATTTCCTCAGGGATAATTACTTTTATCAGAAATTCTCACAGGTGGAGCAGCGCAACGACCTTTTGCTAAAGGGTCTGCTCCACCAGTGAGAATTTTTGGCTAAAATCATTGCTGAAAAATTTTTCTCTGAAAGCGACAATTTAAAATTACCACTGGTGGAGACCGTTGCATCTCATCAGTCATCATTGACTATGATGATATTTTTGCAGTAATTGTTTTTGTACTGTAACTATTGCAGTAGTGTTATTGGAGAGGAGGCAGCAGCGCTGCTAGAAATAGATGATAGGGGTCCATTTCAAATTTCAACATGCAGGGTGACAAGCTGTAGCCTACCCCGAGAAGCGAGGACGAGTATCTAGCGGAAATAGCTTTGCCCTCACCAAAAGAAAAAGAAAACACAAAATGTGGGTTAGGACTAACAGGCAGTGACGGGCACGATAAACCTTTCTGCACTTAAGCGATAACAATAATCGATAATTTCAAACAACCCTGGGCGATACCGATAATCGATAAATCTCAATTTTTTAAAGCGATATCGGTAATCGATAAATTATTGCCGATAAATTTTTCCAATAAATGTTGAGGTAAATTTTCGATGTGTTTGACGAAGATTTTTTTGTAAGTCAAAGCGCAGAATATTTTTCTAGAATTTTCACGAAAAAAGAGCAGTTCACGGACTCTGCCGTTGGATCATGGTGGCATCAAACAAAACAAAGAAAGATTTTATAAATTGCAACAAGACTTTGCGAGCACCGTGAATTTTTTCCATAGCGTCTACTCACTAACTTTACACTGTGTGCATAATCATTTATCGCGATAATTTATCGGCGATAGCAAAATACATTGCCAAAGCGATATCGGTAATCGATAAATCAAAACTATTTTGAGCGATAACGATAATCGATAAAAAATTATCTCCGACAACTATCGCCGATAGTTTATCTCGATAAATGCCCATCTCTGCTGACAGGAGCATTTCCTAAAAAAGAGAGACCTGCTATAATCTTATATAACGGAGGAACTTGGAGCAATCATGGTTCTTAGTTCTTACCGGATTTTGTATAACGCAACATTGCTGTTTGTGACATCATAGCAGACTTTTTTCAGTGGTAATTTCAGTGATAATTCCAGTGAGAAAATATCAAAACTTTTTGATAAATTACCACTGAAATTATCACCATAATTCTCACGGAAATCGGGAAACGAAATTATCACTGACTCCTCCACTTCTGACAATTCAAAATTCTCACTCAGTGATAATTTTATCCCAGTGATAATTTTCAGTGATAATTTAATCACTTCCGGTAATAATTTCGAAATTCTTACTGGTGAAATTCTCACTGCCCTGCTCCACCAGTGCAGATTTTGAAATTCTTACTGAGTTTCAGTGATAATTACGGTGATAATTTGAAATTACCACTGGTGGAGCCGTAGCTTAAAGATCACCATATTTGTATCTAAACTGATTCTCACTGCACAGGATTTGTGGCAGCTGTGAGCACAAAATGAGAAAAAATTAACGAGTTACGAAAAAAAGTAAGGGGGGGATTACATCACTTTCTCATTTGCATTCAGGTAAATTCTGTTATGTGAGCAAGCATTGATTTTATGTAAGTCTAATAGGATAATTTCCTTGGAAAATAGAAGCGCAAATTGTTTGTAACGTTTGCACCTTAAATACGTTTCTATTAGCTCCAGCCCACTAAAATAATTGTAAATTTCAAGCTTTGTTCTACATAATTACGCGGAAAGTGATTTTTTTTTCAAGCAAGTGGTATCATCCGGCACATATAACTGAAGCTCGCCTGCTCTTTTTACGCCACTGACGGGCGACCACTACTAATAACAATCAATTTAACCAACAACATCTTTAAAAAAAAAAAAGACAGTTCATCTTTAAATCAGTCTCCATGCTTTACCAAAATTATTTGTAAGAGTAGTACGCGAAAGCTTCAGCTTTTTTATGGGTTCGTGTCTAATATACTCCAATGCGGTAATAGCTGGATTGATTGTAGGGAAAATATGCGAAATGCCACGGCACCCTGCGCATGGAGCGCTAAACATTATTGTGAAGAAACGCACTATTGATTGCAACGATGACTCGAGGGACACAATTAATCAGGGAGTCGAACCGAACCGGAGTTTTGTAAACCAGTTTTAAGCTATTTTTGTCGAGCCTTAACTGCACCCGAACCGTATTTTTCAAAATCGCAAAGAGCAAACCGGAACTGAACCGAATAATTTGAGTACTTGAGAACCTTAACCGAACCCGAACCGATTGAAAGAAGTGGTTCGCTCCGTGACGTCACACGTGTCACTTTGAAGCTGGTTTGAATTCAAAATAACAGTCATTTATGTAAGTAATCTATGCATGGTGAAACAGTCTTTCACCGTTAATCGGCTTTTAGGGATGTGCCTCAAGGAAAATTACTCGGACTCGCCGAGTAACGAGTATTCACGACATTACTCGGCCGAGTATCTATTCTGCGACGTCAAGATATGAACTCAAAATCAGGTGAAGAGCAAAAAAAGGTCATCACGTCAGTAAAAGTCCTAATTTCGACTCAAAATCCGGTGCAGAGCAAAAAAAGTCAAAATGATAATACTTTAATGCTTGGTCGAGTATCAATTAATACTCGGACTCGGCCGAGTAATGTCTTAATACTCGTCCGAGTACTCGGACTCGACTCGGCACATCCCTACTGGCCTTACTGCGAGTTAAAATTAATGCATTATATTGGCCTGTCAATGTAAAGAAAAATTGCGTTGTACGTTTCATTTTTTAACTAGTGTTACTAGAACTATACCATTTTTTACTGTGAACCAGAACCGAAACTTTATAAACCGGTTTTGAAATATTTTTTGCTGGAGCGAATTCAAACCGAACCGTTTCAATTTATGTGAACCTTAACCGGAACTGAACCGAAATTTGAAATTGCTGTTGAACCCAAACCGAACCCGAACCGGAAAAATCAAACGGTTCGACTCCCTGCAATTAATGTTTCATTCTACTACAGTACTTGTATACCGGTACTACATTTTATGATGATTACTAGACTTGCAGCGTCTTAGGCCGCGTTCACACATAGTAGTTTTCGCAACCAGGCACGAAAGTTCATTTTGATATTGTGAACGCGTTTTTCAAGATTTTAAAAACTTCTTCAGCAATTCGAAAAGGTAACCATTTCAGTTTTAGAATCGCTGAAACAAGTTCGAAAAGAATTAAAATAGCGTCTGCAATAACAAAATGAAGTTTTGTGTTTGTTGTGTTTGATTGCGAAAACCTCCATGAGTGAACGCGGCCGTAGTTTAAATTTACAAAAATATTTTGGGGGGTTTGATCCTCCCATATCTCCCCCTAAAAACGACCTTGATTAACCACATGGCAGATGCACCACGCGCCTGGAGCGCTGACCCTTATGATTTATGAGGAAACGCATACCGCAACAATGACCTGCGAGTCAAAATAGTACATCCTACTACTGCGTACTATGCTATGTTCTGACGATCGCAGGGCTTGGACTGTTTTAGTTCAAACTTATAAACACATTTCGGGGGGGGGGGGGGGGGGGTTGAATTTCCTTCATCCTCTCTCTAAATACGACCTTGACAAGAGCGTCCGCGTCGGGAGCTGTAGACTTGGGTTTGATTCCGAGTCGGGTCAAACCAATAACTTTAAAATTGGTATTCACAGCTTCCCTGCTTGACGCTCAGCATTAAAGGGACAGTGTGAAGAACAAGCCGGCAAGTTTACTTGTTATGCCGTCGGAAAAGGCACTTGGCGGGATTTCCCCACCTTGGTGTGGTGGACAGATGGCGGTAACTCCTAAGCGAGCTCGCTACAGCGCATTGATCGCTTTCTCATGATAGGAGAATAATATGTAACTAATACTAAAAAATCTATTTGGTTAGAAAAGTTTTTAATTCCGTTAAAGTCAAATCATAGTTCTGTGCCACCAATGGGCTGTGCATAATGAACACATTTTTTCAGCACAAAAGAATTCATAAGTGCACCTGCTACAGAGACTCTCTGGGACAACGCTCCCTGATTGATTTTTGTATCGTTTCGGCGGACTTATTTTCTACCGTGTCTGATGTTCGTGTTAAAAGAGGGGCTGAGTTGTCAACTGATCACCAGTTCACCACCTAGTTGTCTGCACTTTGAAAGCTTTGAAACCCTTGAAAAAACGAAAGACTTTTCGACCACGAGAAACTTATCGAATCAAATGGAAATCATTGGCTGACAAAGAGGTACGAACTGCATTTGCAGACAACATTGCATCTAATTTCAAAGAACTTCCGACCTCTATTGAAGACATTAAAACTGAGTGGTGTTTGTTTCGAACAGCAGTCATTACGTCCGCTACTAAAGCGGGCTTCACACCGAAGCCGTTACCATCAACGTTGCCGTTGCGTCTGCCGTTACGACTACGTTAGGGTGTTCACACACAAGAAAAGTGGGCTGGCGGTGACGGGACGTACGGTACGTGATTTTCTTGGTTTTCCCGTCATTACGTTGAGATAAAAAACTAATGACGGAAGGAAAGAGAACTGATTTTGAGCTAGACTATGTGAGCGGGCAAATTGCAGTACCAGTGTACCCTTGTTGTGGCATAATTACTTCATACCGTAGAGCGAGACAGCGCTGTTTCTGGCTATGTTAGGACAGACTGGCGGAGGACAAAAAACGAAAGACTTTTCGATTTCGTTTTATACCAGTAGGTTAGGCCCTAACCTTAACCATAATTACTTCATATTGGCAACTTTTTAAGGTTTTGAGGATTGCAACTTTACTCAAAATGCGTGCTAAGCAACGAAAGAAGCGTTAGTAGGCTACGGTAGTAACCGGTATTCAGTAACCATAGCCTAGTAGACTACAGTATGGTAGGTTACTACTGTACATTTCATGAGTGAAATGTAGTACCGGTAACTCTACGATGCTGTAGGCTATGGTTGCTAAGCAGTAGTCTATAGCTGGGTAGGCCGTAAAATAAAAAGCTTGTTAGTATGTGCCTCCGCCAGTCTGTCCTAACATTCCAGAGTAGTATCACATACCGGTAGCCTAAAAAGCCTATCTGCCAATCTGTTGTTCAGTTATTGGTGTTCTTTCACTGGTACATGGTACTAGTAGTAGCCCATATTAGTTGGTCAACTGGTGCAACTCCATGGCTGTGAAGTGACTGAGTGAGTAGAGTGGGCTACAATGGTTGCCAACTTGCCAGTGAAATCATCGCATACATGGTTACCGATATGGGTTAAAATAAGGGTTGGGGGGTACCAGTAGGTTAGGCCCTAACCTTAACCATAAAGATAAACCTAACCCTAACTTTGACCCTATAATTTTCATAGGCTTATTCTTTTGTCTATTGTACCCACTGGCAGTGTTCTCTAGTCTAGCCCAAACAAAATGTTTACAATACCAGTATTGGTAATTTGCCCAAACGTTTTTACTAGCCTATTTCACAACTTTTGCCCAAAATTTTGCTTTGAAACTGGTTTATAAAAAATAAAACTGAATAAGCAATTGTTAGCAGACAGAAGTTTTCAGGTAGCCTACATTCAATATCATTATTATATGAATACAACACAATGGTGAGAGAATTCACATTCAATCACACTTACAAGTGAGGAAAAATTAAACAAACATTAAAATACAAGAGAGGCAACAGTATGTAAATCAAACTTATGAAGACGCAATTTAAACAAAGAAAGACTTGAAGCAGATACCAGATCATTTGAGAGACAATTCCATACAGAGACAATGCGGTTGAAGAAGTGTCTAAACCGATCCTGTTTAGCATTATGAATGGTTTGCACAGTGAATTCATGTTGACGCAAATTATACTTGCAGTGACGATACTCAAAATAGTTGGAAAATTGCAAATCACAAAGGTTATGACAGATTTTGAACATAAGTATGAGGTCGAACTCGAGTCTGCGATATTCGAGAGACTTGATGCCAAGTTTGCAAAGACGATCATTATAAGACTTAAAAGGAATGTTGCAGCGAATGAAAGCAAAACGAGTAAAATTTCTTTGCGCTAATTCAAGAAGAACAATATCTTTTTTAAATAAGGACTCCAAACACACATATTGAATTCAACTTTAGGGCGAACGTAGGTATTGAAAGCTTTTAGCAAAATCCAAATATTTTTAGTGGAAAAGGAACGCAAAATTTGATAAGAACACAAAGAGGCATTACGATGTACATGAGAAATATGGTAAGACCATTTAAGATTGTCACTAATGTAAACACCTAAATCTTTAACAACAGAGACAGTCTTGATGTTAAGTGAACCAGCAAAAAAAGAGTTAGAACAATGATTGCGAGATATACACAGATGTTCACATTTAGCTACTGCAAGATCAAGTTGATGAAGTTTGAGCCAGTTTGTGAATTTATCCAGACCCTGTTGCAAGCTAAAAGCATTATTGCTGAAAAGTTTGGCATCATCAGCATATAAAAACAATTCACAGTTAGGATTATCCTTGGAAACAAAACTATGATTTGCCCAATATTTATTTTGTTTTTCTATCTTTATGATATTTTCCCAAAACCTCAAATTTCTCATTTTTGCACCTTACACGGAACACTGTTCACCATGTGATCTACTGGTACCATAATGTTTCTTCACTATTTATGTGCTGGTGTGTGCGTCCTACACTGCACAATTTTACGCATTTGTGATTAACAGATCAGGCAATAAGCATGGCATTTAATGAGATTTTAATTGAGCAAGTTAAGCAACATCCCTGCTTGTATAATGTATCATAAAAATAAAAGATTTCAAGAGTAGAAACATTAAAGACCAAGCTTGGATTGTTATTGGCAATGAATTAAAAGAGAGCGGTAAGTTTGTGAGCAAAAAAAAACTCTATGTCTAATATACCAATAAACTCAGTGGCGTATGCATGGGGGGGTTTGGGGGTCAACCCCCCCCATTGAAGATTATAAAAGAAATGAAAACCTCTCTTTTTGGAACAAACCGCCTTTTTTCATACAGAGATTGCCGAAATTGCTCTCATGTTTTTCTGTGCTATCCAATTTGCTTATAAAATCTTGAAAAACTTTCATTGTGATGCAATAATAGGCCTACTAATTGTCAAACTTTGCTAGTGCGCTGCACTTGACAATTGCAGAAAAAGTGAAACCTTTTTTGTTTTTAAGGCAAAATCGTTTTTACGCTTCGTAACTGTCTCAGGAGCTGGAGTCAGTGGTGTACGCACGGGGGGTTTCGGGGGTCAACCCCCCCTTGACGACTGAAAAAAATGAAAACCTCTCTTTTTGAAACGATCCGCCTTTTTTCATGCTAAGAGTACCACTACAGCGAGTTTAACTGCTATCAATTATCAAGTTTTTCTGTGCTATCCAACTTCCCTATATTATATAACCTTGAAAAACTTTCATTGTTATGCAATAATACCGGTAGTCAAACTTTTCTGGTGCGTTGCGCTTGGCGTTGACGATCGACGATTGCAGAAAAAATGAATCCTTTCTTTTTGCGACAAACCGGCTTTTCTTCGTGCGGAGCTTGCTGAAATTGCTGTCATGTTTTTTTGTGTGCTGTCCAACTTCCTAATTTAATTTCGAGAAACTTTTGTTATGATGTGATGCAACAATACCGGTATTCAAATTTTTTTGATGTGTTTTGCTTGAACTGCAACTTTGTCTTTGATGCTGCTGTGAAGCAATTTGTAAGTGGGAGTTTTCTTAAATACGGTGTATCTGCAGTAACTATGGCTGCCCTCAAAATTAAAAAAAAAACCAAATCTTCTCTGCTCTCGTTTCATTAAACTCGCTGTAGTACTGCAGCATGGTAGCGAGTGGCGGGGCCCGACCTCGCGACTTAACGTCTGGACAACGCAGCTATAAAGAAACGTCGCAGCGGTGGCGAGCCATTGGCTACTCCGTGTCCGATTTGACCGGCCTGGAAATAGAACCTCAGACCTTCCGCATCGATAGCGGCATCTTTAACACTGCGCTATAACCGGCCGGTTTGTTGAAAAATTATTAAAATATAAAAATCTAAATTGACACTGCCCTACATGCTAAAATTAAAATAAAGATACTGCCAAGGAAGACGAGACCAACGAAAGATTTAGGGAAGCCCAGGGACGGAACGGGAAGGGGGGGTGGCAAAATTTTTTTTACGCACCGTAACTGTCTCAGGAGCTGGAGTGCTCCGTTTACCAGACACCCTGATTATGTGCTTGAGAGTATCTGATGATATCGACGCTGTGATTTGGGTGAAAAATGCTTAGATAATATCGACGCTGTTTTTGATTTTAATCGCATGATCAGGGATTCCTCTAGCGCGTAATTTATTGTAGTTTAGAAACGTTTCGGTATGGAGAGCAGTTTGTTCTCATGCTTCACTGCCTTCACTTTTCTGGACAGGGAATACTGCCCCTTTCATAATGAGTGCATATTAAATGTTTGTATCAAGGTTTATATGCGTTGTTTATATCAATGTTGGTTCTTGAAACAAGATTTCTTTGGAGGTAAGCAATAACTTGTTTCCCTCCAGGCTACACCCTGTTTGTGACGTTGCGAAAGCTAGTCTACTTTAGTCAGTTAACCTTCCTATGACCCAAAAATGAGGTCAACTAAAATTTCTTCAGTAAATTTTTAACCACGGATTGACAGCTTGAGTTTCTGTGAAACCTTTTCTTTCCTTAAATGAAGCGCAAAGAATCAAGCAAGAGTGTGAATGAAATATCTGGATTGTTTCCTTTGTTATGGCGTTGTATAGCTTAATCATGGCAGCTGCAATTGCGCTGTAATTTAGGCTAGAAACATTACAATCCGATGCACTTTAATACCTCTGAACTGCTGTAGGTTAATTGTAGTATATTTACGTCATCACGATGTGACGTCACTGAACCCCCCCTTTGAAAAATCCTGCGTACGCCACTGGATGTTGCTGTGAAACAATTAAGAAGTGGGAGTTTCCTTAAATGCGGTGTATCTGCAGTAACTATGGATGCACACAAATTTTTTTTTTAAATCAAATCATACTCGTTTCATTAAATTCGTTGTATCGAAACGTGGTAGCGAGTGGCGGGGCCCGACCCCGCGGCGTAGCGCCTGGGCAACGCAGCTCCAAAGAAACGTCGCAGCGGTTGCAAGCCGTTGGCTACACTGTGTCCGATTTGACCGGCCTTGGAATTGAGTCCCAAACCTTCCGCATCGATAGCGAAATCTTTTAACACTACGCTATAATCGCCTGGTGTTTTGAGAAATTTTATTAAAATATAAAAAACTAAATTGACACTGCTTTAGTGCCAAAAGTAAGATAAAAATACTGCCAAAGACGACCATAGACCAACGAAAGATTTAAAGAGACCTAAGAGCGGAACGAGGGGAGAGACATCATTGTTTTTTCGTACCGTAGGCTGACTATCTCAGGAGCTAGAGTTCTTCGTTTCCCGTAGACACCCCGATTATGTGTTTGAAAGCATCTGATATCGACGCTGTGATTTGGCAGAAAAATGCTTAGATAATATCGACGCTGTTTTTGACTTTAATCGGATGATTAGGGATTCCTCTCGCGCATAATTTATTTTAGTTTAAAAACGTATTGGTAGGGAGGGCAGTTTTTTCGTATGCTCCAATATCTCCACTTTTCAAATTTCAAGCGAGAAACTGCCCCCTTTATAATGAGTGTGCCGTATATTGACTGTTTATAACAAGGTTTAGCCTATATGAGTTGTTTATATTAATGTTGGTTCTTGAAAAATTTTTTTGGAGAGAAGGAATTGCTTGTTTTACCCTCTGGGTGCACCCTGTTTGTGACGATACGACAGCTAGCCATCTTACTGTAGTCAATTAACCTTCCTATGGCCCAAAAATGATTTCAACTAAAATTTTTAACCACGGCCTGACAGCTTGAGTTTCTGTGAAACCTTTTCTCTCCTTAAATGAAACGCAAAGCATTAAGCTAAAGTGTAAATGAAATTTCTTTGTTGTTTCCTTAGTTATGGCATTATATAGCTTAATCATGGTGAACTGCAATTTAGGCTGGAAACACTACCATACGATGCACTTTAATACCTTTAAACTACTGTAATTGTAATGTAGTATTTTTACGTCATCACGATGTGATGTCACTGAAACCCCCCCCATTGAAAAATCCTGCTTACGCCATTGAATAAACTCTGTACTGATACAGTAGGATACTTGTACTTGACTGCAGTAATTAGGAAGTTAGGCCAATTCATTTGTTGTGCCCTGCACATACAAGCTAATTCAAATAATAATTTAGCCTACCATTATAGCAATCCGTATATTGACTGTTTACTCGTATAACAAGTTTTAGCCTATATGCGTTGTTTATATTAATGTTGGTTCTTGAAAAAATTTTTTTTTGGAGAGAAGGAATTGCTTGTTTTACCCTCTGGGTGCACCCTGTTTGTGACGATACGACAGCTAGCCATCTTACTTTAGTCAATTAACCCAAAAATGATTTCAACTAAAATTTTTAACCACGGCCTGACAGCTTGAGTTTCTGTGAAACCTTTTCTCTCCTTAAATGAAACGCAAAGCATTAAGCTAAAGTGTAAGTGAAATATCTTTGTTGTTTCCTTAGTTATGGCATTATATAGCTTAATCATGGTGAACTGCAATTTAGGCTGGAAACACTACAATACGATGCACTGTAATACCTCTAAACTACTGTAATTGTAATGTAGTATTTTTACGTCATCACGATGTGATGTCACTGAAACCCCCCCCATTGAAAAATCCTGCTTACGCCACTGAATAAACTCTGTACTGATACAGTAGGATACTTGTACTTGACTGCAGTAATTAGGAAGTTAGGCCAATTCATTTGTTGTGCCCTGCACATACAAGCTAATTCAAATAATAATTTGGCCTACCATTGTAGTAATTTCTGAATCGTGCATGTCTGGGGCTCTGGGCCTATCATTTCTAAATTCATTGTAGTAATTTATGAATTCATTGGATATGTAATAGAAGTGCATACCGTAATTATATTAAGTGCAGTGCCTACATTTAATTGCATTAAAGGGCAAATACAGATATCTGCTGTTAGTTTTTGTTGTTGCAGATTTTAATTTCTCCAGACATCTCCCAATCGATGAGCATTTAAAATTTCTTGGTTTTCCGGCTTGCATTTCCAACAATTCTGCGTTGTGTCAAACATTTCTTTAATCTGTATCAGTTTTGCTGTGTATTAAGCTGACTAGGTCACTAGAACAATTCAAAGAATTTACTGATGAAAGTTGATTATTATTATTTTTTTAATCACTACTGGTACCTTATTTAAACGCCAAATTATATTTTTTTGGTCGTTACTGATTACGTGGCATATGCCTATTGTTTTTTTAGTTGTGTTTAATTTTTTAAATTCCTGCACGTTTCAACGTAACCTGTTTTTCTGCCATCGTTCTTGTTTTTGTTTGGTGTTTTTCTGGTCGTTAAATAAAATAAACCACTACCGGTCCTGCTACTACCACCACTGTAAGCAAGTCAGCCTGCACAACGTTTGAAATTAATGTGAACGCTCACGTAAGCGTATTACGTTTGACGTTAAACGGTACGGAAACGTAGACGGCTATGAAACGCCGACGTTGACGGTAACGGCTTCG
Source organism: Trididemnum miniatum (assembly GCA_964006365.1). Classification (NCBI taxonomy): domain Eukaryota; kingdom Metazoa; phylum Chordata; class Ascidiacea; order Aplousobranchia; family Didemnidae; genus Trididemnum; species Trididemnum miniatum. The sequence goes on from OZ023233.1 coordinate 90,162, forward strand.
GTGTGAAGCCCGCTTAACTGTTGTGGACGTAAGCGTGTTGGAGGGACGAAGAGTAGCGAGAAAAGAACTCCTTGGTGGAACCAAGAAGTTAAAGAAGCTATTCGTGCGAAAAAAGTGGCTATAGGCCTGGCTTGCAAGTCATCACTTGGAACTTCGTTCGCACTACTTTGAAGCACGTAAGGCGGCAGCCACAAAAGTTAAACTGTGTAAGGAAAGGACCTGGAAGGAATTTGGGGAAAGGTTAGACGATGATTTCAAAACGGCAAACAAAGTGTTCAGGCAGACCATTCGCCGTTTGCGTGGAAAAAGATCTCGAGCCGCTTTCTTTATCGAAGATTCAAATGGTGCGACTCTGAAAGAGCAAGATGCTATTTTGAATCGGTGGAGAGACTACTTTAGTGATCTTTTAAATCCAGTTGATGCTACACCGATACAAATTCACGAGGGACAGCTTGGGGAAGGTATTCAGATAACCGAAGCAGATGTGAATGCAGTAATCAAATCATTGAAAACTGGAAAAGCACCTGGTGAGGATGATATCAGACCTGAAATGTTGAAAGCAATGAACATATATGGTGTTCGTTGGCTGACTCGGGTTTGTAAGGTGGCATGTAGTACTGGGCAAGCACCAAAGCAATGGCAAACTAGAGTGATAATACCTATCCACAAGAAAGGAGAGAAGAGAAAATGCACCAATTATAGGGGTATATCTCTCATCAGTGTCCCGGGTAAGGTCTATGCCAAATGCCTTGAAAAGAAATGCCGTGAAATAGTCGAGCCTAAACTAACGGATGTTCAGTGTGGCTTTCGTCCTGGCCGAAGCACAATAGATCAGATCTTTGCCTTGCAGCAAATCTTTGAGAAGTCGTGGGAATATGCAAAAGAGATCAATGCATGTTTTGTTGATCTTGAAAAAGCATATATCGCATTCCTAGAGACAAGCTTTGGGCGGTGCTGTTACAGTATGGCATTGATGGCCAGTTACTAAATGCCATTGAGTCGCTGTACATGCATTCCGAGGTCTGTGTTCGTGTTAACAGCGCAACGACGAAACCTTTCAGAGTAAGTGTGGGACTACGGCAAGGCTGCTCTCTTTCACCTATTCTGTTCCTTATTTATATGGATAGAATAGTAAAGAAAAGCGAGTCTTGTGGCGGAGTAAAGATCGGTGAATGCACTGTACAACGTCTGTTATTTTTAGATGATCTTGTGCTGCTCGACTCTACCCGAAATGGTCTCCAGCAAGCTCTTGACAGGTTTTCGGATGCATGCTCTATAGTCGGAATGAAGCTCAGTACAACAAAAACAGAAACCATGTGCCTGTCCAGACAACCACAGCAGTGCTCTCTCCAAATTGATGGAATACCACTAAAACAGTCAGAGAAATTCAAGTACCTGGGTGTCTCATTCACAAGTGACGGCAGACAAAATAGCGAGTTGGATATCCGCATCGGAAAAGCAAGTGTAGTAATGCGCCAGCTCCACCGATCTGTGGTACTGAAACGGGAGCTTTGCACCAAGGCAAAGCTATCCATTTTCAGATCGATCTATGTTCCCATTCTGACTTATGGCCATGAGTGTTGGATCATGAATGAGAAAGTGAGGTCTCGAGTTCAAGCAGCGGAAATGGGATTCTTGCGAAGAATTAGCGGTTTGACCTTGTTGGACAAGGTTAAAAACGCAGATATTCGTGAATCTCTAAACATCGAATCGTTGCTTTTCCGACTAGAAAGATCGCAACTGCGTTGGTATGGACATGTGACACGAATGTTCCAGGAAAGAACAGCCAAAAAACTGCTCTGTTCAACACCGATTGATCGAAGGCCTAGAGGCCGTCCCAGAACTCGATGGCGAGATTACGTTGAAGATCTTAGTTGGTCTCGCCTTGGCATCTCAGCAGAGCATCTATCCTTTGTTGCAGAGGATCGAGATGCTTGGAGGCTCCAACTTGAGCTGCTGCCCCCGCGACCCCCCAAGGATAAGCGGGTCCAGAAAATTGATTGATTGAAAGTCAAATCATTAATTTTGAACTTGAATGGCATTTATTTTATTTTTAGAAATTGAGAATACTAGGTTCAATATCTCAGTTCACCAAACATTTTCATTACAAGTTCTTCATTTTCAATTTCAGTGATAGTTATCGTGTTGAAGTTTAAAACCCAAGATCAAAATCGGCAATTTCAATTTTTCGTTAACTTTTGGGAGAATATTCCTGCCCAGTCAGTAGCTAGGCCTTCTACGTTCAGTGCAGTGCTGCCTTCGAGGGTAGGCTCACGTAGGCTCAGCTTACCTACTTTTTTGCTAGGGCAGGCTCAGGTAGGCTCCATATATTTTGGTCTTGCTGTAACGTAAAAAACAAAGACCTATAACCCGAACAGAGTTGGGTGCGGTCATATACGTCAAAAAATCTTGAATAGACTGTGCGCCTGTTTTGTCAAATTCACCACAGTGGATAGTAGGTGTGGATGCTCCACTATTGCATTTAATTGTCATCAATCTCACCGAAATTTAACATGGCTTTTCAATTATATCACAACACAAGCTGAACGTGGCTTTTCAAAAATGAACACAACCATGACTTCCAAACGCAACTCACTAGCAATATTGATATATCATAGTATCAATATTATTGTTCATTTTAGCGAATGGACCACCAAGCCATTAGTGGTCATCAGTGCGCTCGCTAAATTTAGTGATGCCATGGATTGGCTACAGAAAATATCGTTGGCTTCGCAAGGTTAGGGCTACCATGCGTCTCTTTTTAGGAAGATTTTCCTCTTTTTTTCAAAACAATGAATAATCATCCAAAGGCACTCAAAAGTAGCCAAATATTTTCTTTCTTGCCATTAGGTGGAAACTCTTCGAAATCTTATTCTTAACACTTTAGCCTCGGGAAAATGAGTGCACGTTAGAGCAGTGGTCGGCAACCACCGGGCCGCGGCCCGTTTCCGGTCCGTGTGAAGTTTGTTACCGGTCCGTATGCGTTTTCAGAATAAATGCTTTGAGTTTAAAACATTTTTATAACGTGAGACGCAATTTTGGGACGTTTTTGTAAAAACACTTAATAACTCAATTTTGGTGACCCAGTATGGCAAAGTTACTCCATATCACAAAACTAACCAAATTTAAAAGGGCCGTTAGCTCAGTTGCTAAGCGCACGCTTTCGGTGCGGTAGGTCTGGGCTTCGATTCCCGGACCGGTCAAATCGGTACAGTGTCGCCAACGGCTCGCCACCTCTGCGACGCTTCTTCGGAGCTGTATAGCCCAGGCGCTAAGCTGCAGAGATGGGCACCGCCACTCGTTACACGCTTCGGCGTAATACCGCGAGTATAATGAAGGTTTGATTTTGATTTGATCTTTTAATTGAACAGCAAACATTTGATTATGCTGTCATTTTATCGTAAATCTTTTGTAAATCAAACAGCGCTTGGTTAAGAGAAAGAATAACGTCAAGAATCAATTTTTTTAAGAAGCTACCATAAAAAAATTAAGCAATGCTGCTGCAGCAAGATTTAAAAAGTTCAATACTCTGGTCAGAGTAAAACAAGATCGAGGTTTTCAGTTCTGAATAAATATGAGTGCTTTATTGCTTAAGCATTTTTGATTTTTTAAAGGCCGGTCCGCAAAAACAATTCAGTTTCAAACCGGTCTGCTGTACGAAAAAGGTTGCCGACCTTTGCGTTAGGGCATAAGAACAAGTCGAAGACCGTGGCGTCGTGCAACCAAAAAAATTTAAAGGAGCCCGAGTGACAGCTTAAACAGACACTGATCACAACCTTTGTAAAAGCCGTATTTAACATTGAGTAACATCACGAAAAAAAGAATAGGCCTACTTAAAAAAGATAAAATATTTCGTGATGCCCCAAATTTTGGATAAATAATCGAAGTTTATTTTGATGTCCCCGACCGCTTCTTAATTAGGGACATTATGCGCAATCAGTGGCGCACCCACGATTTAGTCAGAGGGGCATAGCTAGAGTGTTGGGGCGATGCCCCCAGCCGCCCACGAATTTTTACAGTTTTCACATAAAAAAACACTCGTATTAGCACACTTTCTTATGAAAAAAGGACATACCGGTACTTGCACTGAGTGCTGTCTGTGAGGCGCCGTTTGGAAAAAAATAATTTAGGTTTTTCAGCTAATTTGAGCTGCTTTTTGTGCAATACATTACTAAGGAAATTTCCCATATATGTATAGAACAAATAAGAGGTTTAAAACAACCGACAACACTGACGCAACACAATTAGAATATTTCCGACTTAATCTCCTGACAGTCACTGTTTCGACCATATTAGGGCTAATCAGAGGAGCTGTCAATAATCTGGGGTGAGGATCTTCAAAATCAAATTTAACAAACTTCAGAAATTTTTTGTTTTTGGTACCACAAAACAAAAACCTCCACCCCTGGCAAAGTGCTCAAATCGCAATAGCGATGAGCTTTGCGCAATGCTACGACAGGAGGCCCCAGGTGAGAGTGCTCAACCAAGCACAAGGCAAGGGAGCGTAATACTTAAGACAAACTACTGCTCAAATTTGCCAAAAAATATAGAAAATTTCCTATATAATACATAAGACAAATTGTTGCTCAAAATAACCAAAAAACGCAGCGCAAGACATATAGCAAATGCTCTATATAATATAGACGACAAATTGTTGCATAAATTTGACAAAAAAAGCAGCGCAGAACATTATAGGAAACTTATTATATAATATATAAGACAATAACAATGGGAATCTGTGTTTCAAAAAGTGCTCGATAACTGAGCTCGGCTAGAGCAAATATACGAATTCACCACAGCAAATGTTCGAATTCACTACGTGATTTTCAGATACCCCTGATGATCCCCCTTGGGTGAAACAGACTGTCGGGTTTTAACTCGATGTTTTTAAATAGTGGTGAATTCGTAATATATAAACAAATTATTGCATGAACTTGCCAAAAAAGCAGCGCAAAACGTATGGGATGCTTTGCATGGCTGCGAACTCGATCGATTTTTAATCGAGTTCGAGAGACATTTGCAAGTTCGAGTTCAAAGATTTTTATTTTTCGAGTTCAATTTCGAGTTCGGCAAAAATGATTGAGTTCGAGTTCACAGATCTGTTCAAAATATCCCTTAAACAAACATACCCTAACCAGGAGCGGATCCAGAAAATTTTTGTGGGGGGATGCAGTTTTGATTTAGTTTGAATGTTTGCCAATTACGAAGACGTTTGGATCTGAGAAAGGGCGTATAGGCTATTTAAAATTAGTGTTTTCATGCCAGGACGTAACCAGAATTTTTTAGGGGGAGGGCACCAAAGTTTGACGTTTTTGAGGGTAAATTTTCCGGCTGAGTTAGTTTGAAGCAAAATGAGGACAGTAACGGTTTTAGGGGAGTCGGGGGCATGCTCTCCCAGAATATTTTTAAAAATTTGCATTTTATGATGGCCATTTTAGTGCTTCTTGAACAAGTTTTAAGGCAAATTGTATTTAAATTTTTTGCTCTTAATTTTGAGGTCTTCACCAAATACCGGTATGATGCAATTTTTTCGCACGTTTTCGATTACTGTGTACCTGTATAAAGCGTAGGAATTATTGTTGTCGAAGAGGTTCGAAACTATGGAAAAACTGAATTCATCGAAAGCATTGTTCAAAAAGGTCCCTCACCCCTGAGCCACTTAGTGACAGTTGGAATAGAGATTGCAGCACCGCACAAACAACAGGTAACTGTTGCTGCAGTGCAGCTGCGTTTTCATTAAAATCAGGGCATCGAACCCCTTGAAATATAGCTTCGGTTTAGGTTCAGGTTCCGCAAAATTCATTTTTAGCGGTTTAGCTCCGGTTCAGGTTTTTCGTCATTTGATTTTGAATTCTCAGTTTCGGTTAAAATTAAAAATACTTTGAATCATCGGGTTCAGGTTCGCAGAAGCAAAAGCTTAAGGGTTCAAATTCAATTTGGGTCCAAGAATTTGAAACCGTCAATTCGACTTATGTTCTGGTACGCAGCTACGAGCGCATTTTTTTCAAAAATACTCATTGTATTGAGGCTGACTGTACTTTTTAAGAAGCTACTGTAGCTCATAAGCAATGTCCTCAGCGGCCGAAATAACCTCAAATTAACTTCAAATGTCCTGAACTGCTGTTATAGCTACCATAACAATCATTCTTTGCGAAAAATCTTCCGAAAAACACACACGATTTAAGGAAGCAAATGCTTTTTTAGTCCAAAATTCTTAGCGCAGTCCAAAAAAGGCGCCCCGCTCTGGGTTTAGGTTGGACAAAAATTATTTTGACGGTTCACATCCGGTTAAGGTTCAAGAGTTTTGATGACCTTTTGGGTTCAGGTTCGAGTAATACTCACTTTTATTAAATTATAAAGGTTACGGTTCGGGTTCGAAGAAAGGAAGCGGTTACTACGGGTTTTCGGTTTACGTTCCGGTTCGATTCGACACCCTGATTAAAATCTCTTGGAACGCCGTTTATGATGCAATAAATAAGTTTCAATGAGACAACGCAAAACGAAATGCCAGTGCAGTATCGGTACCAAAATTGCAAATTTGCAATCATTCAATCTACAGTATAACAAAAAATCAAAAGTAGGCTAAACTTCGTTTTGAGAGATGTGAGTCAATAAAATTAAAGCACTCAATTAGTGAACTCGAACTCGATTGTTTTTTCGAGTTCAAGTTCGAGTTCGCAGCCCTAATGCTTTGCGCTGCTCTTATGATGATTACCAGAGGGTTAGGGTAAGAGTTAGGTAACCCTAACCCCCGACTACAAATAGGAAATATCCTATATAATATATTGAACAAAATGTAACTTGATTGGTCGAAAAAACATGTGGAAAAACCTAAATTATTTTTTTCCAAACGGCGCCTCAGTCTACTTAGGTAGTCTACTTAGGGCCAGAGCAGTCTACTTAGGAAGCGCAAGCGTTCATTACGGAGGGAGGGGGCAAAGTTTGAAATTAAGCACAAAAGCCGCTGTCTTCAAAAAAGTAAGCTTGTCACTTGGGGGGGCCAGGTTCCCCCTTGGCGCCGACCCTGTCACGTCCGCAGATGTCCAATTCTCCGCCCGAAATCAAGTGAAGACCAAAGAAAAAAAGATCATCATGCCCGCAGGCCGTAGTTTGTAGATCATCATGCCCGCAGGCCGTAGTTTGTAGATCATCATGCCCGCAGGCCGTCGTTTGAGATCATCATGCCCGCAGGCCGTAGTTTGTAGATCATCATGCCCGCAGGCCGTAGTTTGTAGATCATCATGCCCGCAGGCCGTCGTTTGAGATCATCATGCCCGCAGGCCGTAGTTTGTAGATCATCATGCCCGCAGGCCGTAGTTTGTAGATCATCATGCCCGCAGGCCGTAGTTTGAGATCATCATGCCCGCAGGCCGTAGTTTGTAGATCATTATGCCCGCAGGCCGTAGTTTGTAGATCATCATGCCCGCAGGCCGTAGTTTGAGATCATCATGCCCGCACGCCGTAGTTTGTACTGAAACTTCCCAAAATTTTTCTGGGAAGAATGATTTGACATATTTTCACTGTTTATAATGCCGAAAAGGAGGACAGTTTTTGGCGTCCTCGGAAGGCAAATTATTTTTCGTTAAAAAGGAGAACGTATGGTTAGTCCAGGTAACGTGTAAAGAAGAACAGCGGTGAGGGTCTGGGGGACAGCGGGGAAAATCTTTACGTTTTAGTTGATGCTGCGATGATTCATCACCTCCAATAATTTCCACAAACGTACGCCACTGGTGTAGTCCCATCTTACACTAAACACCAATACTTCACTCTACACCAGGCTGCAGCTCGAATAGGTTTCAAACTAGGGATGTGCTCAGTCGAGTCCGAGTCCAAGCACTCGGCCGAGTATTAAGGCATTTTCATTACTCGGACTCGACCGAGTATTAGTTGATACTCGACCGAGTACTGATTTGTAAACAATTACCTTTTTTTTTACCTACACCCTAGTTACCAACTCAACGGTAGTAATTTACCGCACAGCACAAAACACAGCTGTTAATTCATGAACATTATCGTTTTTTTCGCTTGATAAGGTACCTACGGGGTACATTGTCATTATTGCATTGTATTGCCCATGTGTAGCCCTCGACTGCAAGCTCAGTAGGCCTACCTAAACCCAGTGGTGTGAAAAGTAGTCCAGAAATCTAGTTAAGTAAAAGTATTGTTACAAATGGCGAAAACTACTTGAAGTAGAGCAGCAAGTAGGGGATGTAAAAAGTAACCAAGTAGAAGTAAAAGTACCAACAATTTGAAGCTACATAACTAAAAAGTAGCCATAAAGCTGAGCTTTGGCAAAAGAGAATTTGCTCACTTTCAAACTTGGCATATATTTTGCCGATGCTTAAGTATATTTAGGATAATTAGCACATTTATTTGACGAAAATAAAAGAGTGAAGTGTGTCATAATCTGCAAAATGCAACCTCATTGTCCACGCCAAACACAAACAACAAAAGACCACTTAATATCACGAAATTGTAAAACTTATATAATAAAATAAAACAATACCTAATACTAACGTTGTCAATTTTAATATCAAGCATGATTATTTATCATTTACGTGATACATTGCTTAATATTAACTACTTATCATTATTTTTTAAAGCCACTTAAGTAGCGTTACTTTCTGATTGAACTACGCAAGCAGAAGTAGTCGAAATTTAAATTACTTAAGTAAGTACTTGTTGCCAAGCAATAATACTTAAGTAGTCTACTTCAGTAAAACTGCTTTGTTACTTACACCTCTGCCTAAACCAAATACCAGGGCTGTGAACTCGAACTCGCTTGAACTCGAAAAATAAAATTTTCTGAACTCGAACTAGAAAAAAACAATCGAGTTCGAGTTCACTAATTGAGTGCTTTAATTTTATGGAAGTGTCTATTTCACGGAAAATTCCGGTTACCGAAGTTTGGAAAATCGTAGTTGCGTAACCGTTTTCCGTTCCTGTAGTGTGACTCTCACAGTAGGGGAACCGTTAGGGGAAGTTTCCGGTTCCGCGAACTTCGGTAACCGGAATTTCCGGTGTAATAGACTGTTGCATTGACCCATTGTATTGACCTGGAATTTCCGGTGAAATATCCTAATTTTATTGACCCACATCTCTCAAAACGAAGTTTAGCCTACTTTTGATTTTTTGTTATACTGTAGATTGAATGATTGCAAATTTGCAATTTTGGTACCGATACTGCACCACTGGCATTTCGTTTTGCGTTGTCTCATTGAAACTTATTTATTGCATCATAAACGGTGTTCCGACAGATTTTAATGAAAACGCAGCTGCACTGCAGCAACATTTACCTGTTGTTTGTGCGGTGCTGCAATCTATGTTCCAGCTGTCACTAAGTGGCTCAGGGGTGAGGGACCTTTTTGAACAATGCTTTCGATGAATTCAGTTTTTCCATAGTTTCGAACCTCTTCGACAACAATAATTCCTACGCTTTATACAGGTACACAGTAATCGAAAACGTGCGAAAAAATTGCATCATACCGGTATTTGGTGAAGACCTCAAAATTAAGAGCAAAAAATTTAAATACAATTTGCCTTAAAACTTGTTCAAGAAGCACTAAAATGGCCATCATAAAATGCAAATTTTTAAAAATATTCTGGGAGAGCATGCCCCCGACTCCCCTAAAACCGTTACTGTCCTCATTTTGCTTCAAACTAACTCAGCCGGAAAATTTACCCTCAAAAACGTCAAACTTTGGTGCCCTCCCCCTAAAAAATTCTGGTTACGTCCTGGCATGAAAACACTAATTTTAAATAGCCTATACGCCCTTTCTCGGATCCAAACGTCTTCGTAATTGGCAAACATTCAAACTAAATCAAAACTGCATCCCCCCACCAAAATTTTCTGGATCCGCTCCTGGTTAGGGTATGTTTGTTTAAGGGATATTTTGAACAGATCTGTGAACTCGAACTCAATCATTTTTGCCGAACTCGAAAAATAAAAATCTTTGAACTCGAACTTGCAAATGTCTCTCGAACTCGATTAAAAATCGATCGAGTTCGCAGCCCTGGCAAATATCATTGTTTATGATTAACCCAATGTTTCTGAAGCAGCTAAATGCAGGAAACCCATAAAGGCAAAATCGTACTTCCCATCGCGCGTGACGTCACAGATACTAGGACTCGCCGAGCAATGTCGTAAATCCTCGTTACTCGGCGAGTCCGAGTAATTTTCCTTGAGGCACATCCCTATTTCAAACCTGTTTTATCTTTTACCTGTTCAGACACCTTCAAATCTTTCTATTTTCTTTCTACATAAAAGTCCTCAAATAATCTCGCTTTCAAGTAAAACGTTCAGGCAACCTCAGCTGTTAATCAAAGCGTTGCGATATAAATTCAACGCATGGAAAGTGGTTAAGAGAATATGACGTCACTTCCTGTGCGTGAAGATATGCCAATGCTTTTATGATGTATGCTACAATAAAATATGTGACACTGACAAGTAGGGCCGGATTAACCTTTTTGTGGGTCTGGGGCCATATGAAAGTCAGGGGCCTATTTTTTATTCTATTCGTAAAACTAACCCCAATTGAAGCAAAGCACAAATACATAAACAAAGTTTTACTTCGTGTGTACGCATTCAAATGACACATTTTCTGGATTTAACCAATGCACAGCTTTTAATAACGTCAACAGCGTCTATTCTTTCCAAAAGTTTGTTTTCGATGTAGAGAAGAGCTAAGGAATTCAACCTTTTCTGGCCCATAAACGAACCCATATGATTCTTTACTCTTTTTAACGCTGAAAATGAGCGCTCGCCAGAGCAATTAAAGATCATCAGACAAAGGTACAGCCCAAGGATTAGAACGCAAAGCAGTTGCATCAGGCCTATTAGACGGCGTTTCTACGCTGTTGCTTTTCGGTTCGCTGACATCAAAAAAGTCAGTCAATTTTTGGGATTTTGCTGCAACTTTTCTCAGTTTATGTTCTGTTGCTTTTCTAGATTTTTTTTTCGAACCGCATTTATACTTCCTCATTTATATTTTCAAATTACTCTAGCCCAGTGGCGTAGCCACGGGGGGAGGGGGGTGTTACAACCCTCCCATTAAGCATCAAATGACATCATACTTACTTCTTTTTCTGATATTTATTTCGAAGTGCTAGATAATTTGTCATTGATAACAATCTGGTTTTGTAATTGTCGTAATAACAAGAATTACGTAGCGTTGTTTCCCGAACTTTGTTCTTTGCCGTTATGCTTAAACAATGACGCAATTTTATTAGCAGGGCAGTGCCGCTTCTGCACATGCAACTGCCCTCGACCCCAGGGTTACCTTGGTGGGGGGCCCAGGGGGCTAGGCCCCCCTAGTTCTGAAAAAACTGTTTGTAGGGGGGGCCAGGGGGCTCTTAAAATCGACCAAATCCTTGTGAACGTTTAAACTTTAGAGCAGAGGTTCTTAAACTGGGAGGCGTAAAAGGTTTGCAAGGGGGGCGTCAGCACATAGCAGTGACTTAATGATTAAACGCATATTTTCAAAATTTTGTTCGTCGAACATCAAAACTTGTTTGCCCAAAACAGCTACATTTTTTCCATGAAGACAAATAAGACATTGCAAATAAATTGTCATATTTTCTGCATGTTTTTTGTTGCGTAGTGGGCAGTGCCGTATCAAGGCACCTCCGAAGCTCGGTACCCCCGGTCGGGGAGGGGGGCAATTGTAGGGGCCCCACAATATTGTTGTATTCGACTCAGAATTAAAGGCAAAAAACTTCAAAGAAAATTTCGTCAAAAAGTTGCTGAAAAAGCACAAGGCTATAATAGCAATTATATCATATAAATTACATTTGAATTTTCAAAACAATTTCGGGGGAGCATGCCCCCAGACCCCCCAGAACCATCATTAATCTTTAATCTGCTTCAAATTTGATTTGATTTTGCCACACACCGAAAGAAACCGCGTATACGAAAGTTTGGGGCGCCCTCCAGAGGAAATTTCGGGATACGTCCCTTGAAATAGCGCACTTAAAGAGTCGAAAAAGCGCGAAAATGCCCAAGTGTTTGTGGCGGGGTCGGCGCCAAGGGGTGGCCAGGGGAGGCTGGTCTACCCAATCGACATATTTGGCCTCCCAAATAACAAGCTCACTATTTTGAAGACAGTGGCTTTTGTTCTTACTGTAATTTCAAACTTTGACTTCCCCTGATAAACGCTTGGTTCCCCTAAGTCGACTGCTCTGCCGCCGGCTCTGATTTGTGGATATCAAAGGAACCCATCTGGAGCTTTTTGGGGGGGAGGAGGGAGCAACAGCCTTCACATGACGTTGGTGTGGGGCGTGGGCAAAAATAACTAACGCCAATGGGGCGTGATTGAAAAAGTTTAAGAACATCAGGTGTAAATAAATGGATTTTTTGAATTATACAGGGTCCCCATAGTTCGAATTTTACCAAGGCATTCCTGCTCGTCCCCTCAGACCTTCCGTAGAAAAAAGACTAAACAATTTCAAGCAAAAATGGTGTACGTACTGTAGCTCAAAAAATAACTAAATCCCTAACATATGAATATCCTTTTACCAGTTTCACCAGAAAGCATTCCTTTGACTTCCTTACAACAATCGTGTCTTAACTGCCTTCGGTATTTCTGGTTTAAAACATCTCTTAAAATTTGAAGCCATCTTTTGTTATTATGCAACCAGGGGCGGATCCAGGGGGGGATGTGGGGTATGCTGCCAATGCATCCCCCCCACCAGTTATTTTCAACAATTTTTTGCATGAATAAATTTTTTCCATAATTTCGAACATCTTTATAACAATATGCCTTAGTAGCCTTAAGCACGCATAATCGAAACTGTGCAAACAAAATGCATCATATTTGGTGAAGCACGCAAAGTTAGGGGCCCAAAATATGACAAACTTTCCTTAAAAATTGTTCAAAAAGCACTAAAACGGTTATTGCAGTATGCAAATTTTCAAAATTTTTCCGGGGGAGCATGCCCCCGGACCCCCTAGAGTCGTTTTTGGTACTTAAGTTGCTTAAAATTTAATCTGGCGAAAAACACTACGCTTGAAAAATGACGAAAATTGGTGCCACTTTCCCGAAAAAAATTCTGAATTCACCTCTGACATAAAAACATTTTCAAAAGGCTTATTTACGCCCATTTCCAGATCTAAACCTCTTTGCGTTCAGTTAACATTCAAACTGATACAAAAATATATTTATCCCACCAAAACTTTCTGGATCTGTTCCCGTATCGATCGAAATCCAACCAACGTTACTACTTCGTTACTATTACTTTTTGCAAATTCGTCAAAACCATTCAAAATCTAATTAAATAATTCAAAATTGACACTATGCTGGCTATAGAATTAAGAGAGTAACGTTTACTGATCATGCAAAAGCTATAAGTTAGAACCTTTTTTTTCTTGTGTCTTAATCATTATGCCTCATCTTAATTTATTATGCTACTGGCAACACTCTGCTGTATTTACGTTGCTCTGCTTTGCTCTGTTTCTGTTTTCTGTGTTTTGCTTGCTAGTATTAGAAAATGGCTGCTGGTAGTTACTGTGACTTTTCATGTCGGGAAGCCACCTCAGAAAATTATGAACCCGAACGTACAATAATTGATGACAATAATTTGCCCGATAGACTGTTTCAAAGTTCAAAAGCAAATATTTCTCCCTGTAAAACTTATGATTTTGAAAATGACAGATTTTGCTTTAATCGTACTAACTCACATTTTATTCTTCATTTTAATACCTGTTCGCTACAGGCACATTTTGACGAATTGCTTGATTTCCTTCAAGATCTTTCTAGTTTACCTTCAATCATCTTAATTTCAGAAACCCGTATCAACAATAACCCTGTGATCAATATTGATATATCTGGATACTATTTTGTCCACTTTCCTTCCTCTACGAAAGCTGGAGGTGTTGGTGCATATCTTTCTACATCCCTAAAATTTACATTGAAAGACAATTTGCAGTTCAATGTGAGGATTTGTGATTTCAAATACAATTTCCTGGCCAAAAAAACAATTATATTTTCGCAGTAATTCACCGCCATCCTAGAAACAGTCTTCCTGCTTCCATTGAAAAACTCGACGAAACAATCAATTATCTTAACGACTTAAATCCCCGACAAATATCCTCCTCAATTTCGCACTATCTACAAACACTCGATAGCAATGAATTTACATGCCTTATCACTGACCCAACACGTGTAACTTTAAATTCTAAAACCATAATTGATCACCTTCTTTCAAATGACTGTGAATCAAAGTTGACTCCCGGCGTTATTTCTTACAAAATCTCAGACCATCTCCCAATTTTCTGCACTGCCTCCAATCCTGAATTTACAAAATTCTCCAACCCTCCTATTGACAGTTACACATTTCGGAACAAAAAAACAGTTGACGGTATCCTCTTTCGCAAAGACCTTGAACTATCCCTTGCTCCTTTACTATTTGATCTACAACACTCACTTCCTACTATCACATATCTCAATGAAAACTTCAATAAACTAGTAATGACGATATCCAACGTTATTGAAAGGCATGCCCCCTTCAAGTCGCCTCGAGGAGGCAAAAACGTGTGCAACAAAAACCGTGGCTAACAAAAGGCTTATTAGTCTCGATAAAAAACAAGCAAAAATTGTATAAATGCTACTTATGCTTCTAATCTTCTCAATGAACTACGGAAATCTTACCAACTGAAATTTACTGCAGTATGATCCCAGGTAGCTTGACTTGACTTGTAGACCTTAATTGTAGACCTTTACTTGTAGACCTTAATCGGCTGCTTGACTTGTAGACCTTTATCGGTTCTTCGCAGTCTCCTTGTTGATGTAAAAAAAATTTTTTTTTTCCCGTTAATATTGAACTTTTTTACTTGTCTCTTGTGTTGGCCTAACTTGTGTTTGTTTTCTATTAAGACATCAACTAAATAAATTGCTACTGACTGACTGTTATTGAATGGCAAAGAACTCCAAAGGTATTTTTTCAAAAAATACGCTAACAAACTAAATCGAATTAAAAATCTTTCAAAGAAGCTCTATTATTAAGAAAAAATTGCCAAAATATAACACAATCCAAAAGAATTATAGAAATTAATCCTTTCAGTAATTCCTTCAAAACGCACAAATCCGACTACCACAAAAATAACTTCTGATAACGTTAGAGTAGAAGACCAAAGTCATATCGCTGAAATTTTCAACCGATACTTTGTAGCAATCGGCCAATCGTTAGCTCAAAATGCAAACACACTAGCTGATTTTAGAAGCTTTTTAAAGGTTTCTGTTTCTGATGCGATAGTCTTAGACCCGCCACAACCGCACGAAATTTACAATGCAATAAATACACTAAATATCCGTAAGGCATGTGGATATGATAACATATCCTCTCATTTCCTGCGCTTGGGTAACGAAATCTTGGCACTCTTCTTATCACAATATTTTGAATATTTTTTTTAAACTTGGTACTTTTCCAGAATGTTTTAAAGTCGCTTAAGTAATTCCTATTCTTACATCAGGAAACAAACATCAAGTCAACAACTATCGCCCCATATCCCTCCTTCCGTCTTAATCCAAAATTCTTGAAAAATTGAGCAAAATTAGATTAGTTCGCTTCTTTAAAAAACAAAACATATTTTATGATTTTCAGTATGGTTTTAGGGAAAAACATTCTGTAATACATGCATTACTAGGTTATGATCGCATCACTTGGTTATGATGCCATTGAAGATAAAAATTTTTCCGTTCCGCTCCTGGTGGATTTTCGAAAGGCATTTGACACGGTGCCTCATAAACTTCTTTTACAAAAACTTTATCACTATGGAATTTGGGGTCGTGCTTATTTTCTTATTGAGAGCAACCTAACTAATCGCAAACAATTTGTATCAATCAATAATTACAATTCTTTACGAAAACCCATTAATATTGGAGTCCCTCAAGGGGCATACTAGGACCTCTCTTTTACATTGTCTATGTCAATGATATTTACACTGCTTTATCCTGCAAACCTCGTCTCTTTGCTGATGACTAGGGCCCGCTAAAGTCAATAAAGTCAAATTTTTTTCAGGACCTTGTTACATGATCAAATGTGTACTAACGTTCGTTTCAGGTGTTCAGGAGTCTGTTTTAATAGATTTTATAAGTCAAAATAAAGTCTAAAGTTTGCATAAAGTCAAAATTTGTCAAAATTGTCTTTATCAAAAATTTTCTTTACAAAAACGAACAAATTTATATTTTTTAAATATTTTTTTGAATTTTTGAGCTGCTATTAAAATTCTATGCGCAGTTTTATTTGATTTTAAACTTTTGAAATAGTTGCAATATTTGCACTATCGTCACGATAATGCGTGCGGTAATTGAGAAGGAAATAGCACTTATTATGCATGAAACGTCATTGTTGATGCATAAATATATAATTGTTAGACAATTGATCTAATCCTATAAAAGCCTTGCTCTCTTTACACGTGGTCTTTTAAGTTGTAGCTTGCAAAGCAAAGAATGCCAAAACAAGCCAAATCTTCTATAGCGAAAGTTAGGCAAACTTGCCAGGAATATTCGGATGAGTTTTCGGCAACTCCTTCCGGCGACTTGCGATGCAACCTTTGCGACGTGTTAGTCAAATGCGACAAAAAGTTTTTTGTGGAAAGCCACCGAAAAAGTAAGCAACGCCAAGGAAAATCGGAGACGAAGAGCAAATCTCAAAGTAAGCAAACCTTTTTACATTTCGATCAAGTAAACTTCAAGGAACAGGTTGTTTCTTCATTCTTAGCTGCAGATATCCCACTTCATGTACTGAACCATCCTTCTCTAAAGTCTCTGTTTGCTAGAATCAAAAAAGTATTGCCTTCGGAGACTGCAGCCCGGGCATGTGTTACTAAATTGGCATCCCAAAACGAGGAACAAATTCAAGAATTACTTCGTGACAAAAAAATTTTTTTGATTGTGGATGAAGCAGAGGTTGCTAAACAAAAATATATTAGTGTGCTTGTGGGCAGCTTAGATGCTCCAAATCAGACATTCCTCGTTAATTGCCATCCACTTGACAGCGGTCGCAATGTTAATAGCAGTATTATTCCGCACACTGTGGATGACATATTGCGACAACTTGAAATAAAACGCGAGAATTTTTCATTGGTCTTGACTGATGCTGCTCGGTACATGTCTTCGGCTGGAAAGGCATTAAAGGAATTATACCCTTTTTTGATGCATGTCACCTGCGTTGCGTACTTGCTACATAACTGCGCTATGCGTGTGCGTGCTCATTTTAAAAATATTGATGAAGTAATAGCAACGATCAAGGCAGCAACAATCAAAAACAAAGATCGCAAGAAAGATTTTCATGATGCTGGTCTGCCATCTCCTTTTGACCCTGTAATTACAAGATGGGCAACTTGGCTTAGAGTTGCCTTATATTATAGTGAGAACCTTCCAGCTGTTCGTACCATTGTCAACAATTGGACAAGTGCAGGCCTCTTGGTCAGCAGAGCAAAAGACGCTATCAATGTGGAAGGTTTGGTGTCGGACTTGGTTAAAATAAATCAATACCGGACTCTAGCTGCCAACGTAGAGTTCTTAGAAGGAAGTGCCTGCACAATAACCACAGCATACGGACTGCTGAAGAATATGCAATTCGATGATGATTCTTGCGCAATTAAAGACTACAGTAACAAACGACTATCCAACTCTGATTTAGAAATAATAATAAACTGTACCAACTTGACAATTGACCCCACAAGCTACGCACTATTGCAAAAAGCCCAGCCAACCTCTGCTGCTGTTGAGAGGTCGTTTTCTATGCTCAATAAATTACTGAGAAAAGACAGAAATTTTGATGTTAAGAACGTAAAAAAATATAATTATGATGCTGTATTACAATAATACGTCCTTGTAATTATAGTGCGTGGCTTTCCTTAAAAAAATCATAGAGTTACTGTTAGTGTACAGTACAGTTGCGATAGCAACGCAATTTTTGTATTCCACACTAATTGATACCGGTACACACAATGGCTCGTTATCCTAGGTTTTAACGTCATGCGTCGCTTTGTTGCATTAGCTTTAACACTGAGTAATTGAGAAAATGTTCGTAGTAGGCTACCTTTTTATTAAAAAACTTAAGTAAATTGCAGATTATAAAACGTATTTAATTAATAAAGTGCAACAAGACACAAATAATACGCTGAAGCGGTTAAGTCAAATTAAGACAAAAATTTTACTAAAATAAAGTCAAAAATATATTTTTTTAGGTCCAAAAAAAATGGCCCTACTGATGACACATGTCTCTTCTTATCTAGTCCTACTTTATCAGATCTGGAACAAAAATGTAATATAGAGCTACTACATGTTCGAATCTGGTGCGATGCCAATAGATTACTAATTAATCCAGATAAATCTGCTGCAATAATCATTTCTCCTAAGCTAAATAACCCTATGTACTTCTTAAATTTGTTCTATGACAACAAATTAATACCATGTAAAGAAGTCTCAAAATACCTAGGTATTAAGATAGATCACAATCTCAATTTTAAGTCTCACATCCATACAACCGTTTCAAAATTCGCAAGGTGCGTAGGAATATTAAATAAACTTCGATTCATTCTCCCTCCTCCTACTTTACTTCTTCTCTACTATTTCCTCATGCACCCACATCTTCTATTTGGACTTCCTATATGGTGAAGCACCTATCCAACCTACTTAACTAAATTACAACAACTACAAAATCAGGCAATTCGAAACAATTAGTAACTCATCTACTAAAACTCCTATCACGTTACAATTTTATAAACTGAGTGTCCTCAAAATTCATGAATTGTATGATTTTGAAATTGCAAAATTAATGCAACAGCACTCCAGGGGTATGTTACCATCTATTTTTAATTCTCTTTTTCAAAAACTTTCCAATAAACACCCCCGGCAAACTAGAGCCACAACCAATCATAATCTACCTATTCCCAGATATTCAAACAACAGATCCCAAAAATCAATAAAATACCAAGGAGCTAAACTTGGGAACTCTCTCTCCGTTGAATGACGAAACTAGTCTTTATCTAAATTTAAACAAAACTATAAACAAATTCTTTTTAATAAATATCGATAGCATTTTAATTAACCTTATAACATTTGCATTGCAATCAAATTCGATGCCGCTTTTAAGAGACTCTTCTGGGTGGCTGCTCGACTTGAAGACCTTAATCGGTCACTTCGCAGTCTCCCTTCGGGTACTTTGTTTTGCTATTTTTTTTATTTTGAATGCAATTGTATTTGTAATCGTATGTTTCTACGCTTGATAAATAAACTGAATCTGTCTGTCTGTATACAACTATGGTCAAATGTGATGTCATTCTCAAAACCCCCTCCATTGCAAAACCCTGGCTACGCTAGTGTACCCCTTTAAAACTTTCTGGATCCGCTCCTGTATACAACGTATGGTAAAATGTGATGTCATCTTCAAACCCCCCATTGCAAAATCCTGCCTGCGCTAGTGCTCTAGCCGACACAATATGGAATCTCCTACCTTTCAAGCTACATACTAGAATCGACTATCGATGGTATTGGTATAACTGGCCGAGCAGCCGCAAAAAAGATTGTTACGTCATAGTGAGCAAGTAGGGTTTTACAGAGGCAGCGGTGACAGTGTATGGACACAAACTGAACAGTGTTTTCTATAAAAAGTGGTAGGTTTCTTACAGCCTACGCTACCTTGGTTCTTTCATCACTTCATTGACTTAGAAGAGTGGTGGGCCTATTTTTGGTTTTGGGCCTGGAGCTGCAGCCCCATCAGCCCCGCCTTAATCCGGCCCTGCTGACAAGCAACAAACCTGTTTGAAATAGGGGCGGCAGGTTCACGATTATCAACAAACGCTTTCGAAATCGGGTGTTGCGATTAGGGTTTCCCTTTCAAGATTTCGACACGGGAAATTTTCCGGAAAATTTAAAACTTTTCAATCTTTTACTCATTCTTTCTCTCTGCTTTCATAAATACCCACCGCAAAACACTTTGCATTGTTGTTTGTAAATTTTCCGTTTCCCGGGAAATTTATGTCGGGATCCCGGGAAATTTTTTTACATTATTAAAGGTTTCAGTGGTACTGATATCTATCATTCCGACATAAAAAAAGGGTTACTGCAAATTCGAAATTTTTTTTCTGCTTACTAAAATTTTTTTTTCAAAATTCGCAAAATTTTTTAAGACGAAATGCTCATAAGATCAAAATTTTTTTCTCAATTTGTCGAAAAAACTGAAAAACTCGAACTAAGTTTGTCAAAACAACATAACAAAATGCAAAAATTAGATCTGAAATGCTGAAAATCATAAAAAATGCCAAAATCATCAAGCTCGGGAAAATTTCCCCGAAAATTTTCCCGGGAAATTCCCGAATCCCGGGAATCCCGAGGATTTTCGGGATCCCGGAAAATTTTTAAAAAATTTTTCGTTTCCCGGGAAGTTGAAAATCCGGGACATAAGGGAAACCCTAGTTGCGACCATGCCTACTAATTCCCTCATCTTCAAGTTTAATTCTCGCTAGCATGTTGCAACGTTGATCGTTTTGGTTGCTTCTTCCCTTTTCTGTGTCCGTTTGTATTTGAAATCCTATATTGCTGTGTTCTATTTATTTTGACGGTGCAGTAATAAAAGACACTTCTATTGCTACTAGGTCTACTACTCATCGAACCCACACCGCCGTTTATGGTTCCACATCGAACAGCCCACGTATTGCAGCAACAGTTATTCCCATACAATCTCCTCACAGCACGCAACGTGATTGGAACTTCATAATTATTATTTTGTTTTGCACGTGACTCGTTGGAATTCAATACTCAGCATATCAGTCATGACGGTTGGTTAGCAGAAGATCATCGGGGAGAGCTCCACAAGAGCGTTAACGTGTGGTGGTCAAGAGCACGGGCTAATTGCCTCCGGCTCGTCCCCGCCTGTGATGTAATCCTTCGTAGGATGCCCTTAACCTCCAGGACAAGTTTGTGAAGTCCTTCGCTCCCGGAGGCTTGATCGCGCTATTCTCGGCTCGAGGATTCTTTTAAAAATTTAATTTGCGATAGTTTTTCCTAAAACGCAAGCTGTTGTGGTGAATAATTAAAATAACGATGAGTATATCACTGTAAGTTCGCGCGGCGGAGGGATAAAAATTGACTAAGTAAGAGAATGGCGTGACGAGAGAAACATATTATTAAATTGGTGTGGAGAAAAAAAACTGCAATAATTGTAACGCATTTATTTTCGCTGTTGAACGTGGGAAATGGTTGACTAAAATAGAGAGATCTGTGAGAACAATAGTTGACCTAAGCAGTGCTCACGCACGGGCAGGGGTGTAGCCAAAGGGGGCAACTGCCTCCCCCCTTCCCGAAATATTCTCAGTTTGCACTAGCCCACAAACAAAGATAATAATACTATAACGTAAGTCTACTAACAACGCAAGGAGGGGTGGATTGAAACCACTGGGGGCCCTGGGCTCAGAACCGGATTTAGACAACGAGAGGCTCTAGGTTAGTTCTATTTTTTCCAATTAAAAAATCGGTGAAGAACAAAAAAAGGTCTTCATGTCCGCAGATGTCGTGTTCTCACTGAAAGTTCGGTGAAGACCAAAAAAAAACTTCGTTGTTGGCAATGAGACCCCTCATTTTCTCCGAGGCCACCATTTTTTCCGAGGCCCTAGGCTTCAGCCTGCCTAGCCTGTTGGTAAATCCAACCCTGCCAGGGCTAATCTGAATTTGGCCACCTATAGGGGCTATTTCCTACCTAGGAAACAGTGCTGATCTCTTTTTTGGTCCTCACTCCAAAATTAAATTGCGTGAGGCCCCGAATTTTAGCCCAGTTCACCCTCTCTCCCTTCTTAATCCGCCTATGACGCAAGTCAAGGGAAGACGAAGTGAAGTGCTGTTCCGAGCAACAATCGGTCGTATAACGCTTTGAATGCGTTACCTGGGCTATACCTAACTTATCTCAATTCTATCCTAATATTGTTAAACTTTTTAAAATTCTTGCCATTCTTCCTGTAGGTACTGCATCGGCGGAGCGTCCTTCAGTTGTTTCCGGAAGATTAAAACTTACATAAGAAGCAAAATGGGCCAAAGCAGATGTCTGGTCTTGCTATGATGCAAATAAACAGGACTGATATTATAAATGAGCATGATGGAGGCTACTTGATGAACTAGTTAAAAGCAGACGGAAGATTGGTTTGCTGATGTAGCGATGCAGCCTGTTTATTTTTGCTTTGATCATTGGTAATATACCGTTAGTAAGTCTGTGTGACTGTATTAATTTGTTACGTTCATTTTATTCATTTTGTTTCGTTGCTTACACATTTTTAACCACTACCACAGTGAACAGGAAAATTTTTGATTTGATTTCTTCGTATTTCCTCTTGATACGAGAAAGCAGCAAAGGCGCTATGGCTAAGATGAATCCAAACTCGCTTAGGAGTTGCTGTTGCTTTCAAGTTTTCTCTTTGTTCTTCAATTTGCTGTTTTTTTAAAAATCCGCCGAGCAGAGATAATTCAATCATGATGAATCATCTTATCCAAGGACGCAGCAAGGTGGCTGATGTACGAGGTGAACCACGACCTTGCGATTATTACCGTCGTGAAGGCGACGCTCCAACCAGCTCCTTCAGTACCTACCAATGTTGCCGATATTCAATGTTTTTTTTTGCATTTTTCAATAACGTGTGTTTTTGATAGCGAATAAAAATTGAAAAGTAACTAATCGGTATGCCCATGCTATCCTATTTTTGTATTTCGCATCTTATGATTGGTCATTCCATTTATCGGGTTTCTTCAGGCGGAAGCTGAACGCAGTGGTTTGGAGCGTCGTTTTTACGACGACCATGATCGCAAGGTTAATAATTCAACTCCCAGCCTAGTCTCGTTGTTGCGTTCTTGGATAAGATGCTTCAAGATGATTATCTTTGCTCGGTGGAATCTGGCAAGCAGCAAGTTAAAGAAGTCCGAAGAAAATTCAACCAGAAAACTCAGAAACAAAGACAACTTCTAAGCGAGTCTGGACTCGTCCTTCGCATAGCGCCTCCGCCGCCTTCTCGAGATAGGAGGATAAAGATAAAGAAATCAAACATCATCTACTGTATACTGGTAGATCACTACAAAGCAATACCGAGTCATCTGCATATAATACTGTTTTAGATTCACACGAATTAGACAGGTCGTTTATACAAACCAGGAAGAGAAAAGACTCAAGCACGCTGCGTAACTCCAACCGAGATAGGCAACAGGCCAGACGAAACCCGCTCCTCCCTGTTAACTGTAAACTGAAAGCGATTAGACAAGTACGAAGTAAGCAGATTGTGAGCATTACCTCTGACAAAATGGTGTTCAAGTTTATCTAATATTATCTGGTGGTTAACACAGTCGAAGGCTTAGGGAAGATCTAAAAAAAATTCCACAAACTGTTTTAGTGTTGTCAAGTTCGTTCAGTATAATTTCATTTAAGTATGTAGTAGCATTATTTGTTGAGTGTTTTTTTCGAAAGCCAAATTGACAATTTACAAATAGATTATATTTTTCCCAAAATTTGGACAGACGTTTATGCAGAATAGTTTTGAATATTTTATTAATTGAAGACAAAATGGAAATTAGCCTATAATTCCCTAGTTTGAGCGTGGATCCGCCTTTATGCAAAGGAACCACTTGGGCGATTTTCAGAACATCGGGGTAGATTCCAGAAACTAAGCTTTCGTTAAAAGAATCTGCAAGGTATTCAGCTATTAAAAATTTTGCTTCTTTAATTATGCGAATCGGTATGTCTTAGTAACCAACCGGTAACTTCACCAATATCATTTACTCCGAAGTATGTGTGCCACAGCAAACTTTTGCGCAGTTTTGGAAAAATGACCTGGATTTGTTCCTGCATGAGACAATCTGGCACTCCCTTCGTTTTCGAGCTTGCGGAGTTGCAGCACTGGTACTGCAAATTGCAGCTGCTGCTCTTATCCGAGCAATCGGTTTCGCTCTGTCACTTTCACTGCGGAGTTTCTTAGTTAATTCAAGGAAAAAAGGTCTCCGTGACAACTTCAGTTTAGTTCAGGGCTGGGGAACCAGCAAAGCACAGGGGGCCACATCGATTGCGTAATATTTTTAACGGGCCACATTTACCCGTAGCTTTTAGATTTCGCTTTGAAATTACGCTACTGTATAGTATGTCGCAAATTTATCAAACAATCGTGGTGAGCTCGCTACTGTATATTACGTCGCAAATTTATCAAACAATCGTGGTGAGCTGTTTTTTACCGTAAAATCAGAGACTTTTGCGCGGTTTTTGTGTCACAATAATAGCATGTAGTTGAATGCGAATCAATTTTTAGGAAAGGTTAATGTTTTGTGTTGACCAGACGATGAATGTTTCTACCAACGTGTTGTAGGCCTACACTTAAAGTTCTGACGCGGGCCACATTCAAAACTTAAGCAGGCCGTAGGTTCCCACCCCTGGTATAGAAAAAGGAAAACGCAACAAAATGTTTAACCCTTGAAGCATGCAGTTTGCAGACCCTTAACCACTATCAGTGATGGGCACGATAAACCTTTCCGCAGTAAAGCGATAACGGTAATTGATAATTTCAAAAAACCCTAAGCGATACCGATAATCAATAAATCTCAATTTTTTTAAGCGATATCGGTAATCGAAAAATTACCGCCGATAATTTTTTTCAATAAATGTTCTGGTAAATTTTCAACGTGCTTGACGATGTTTTTTTGTGAGTCAAATTACGAAAATGTTTTGCTATATTTTTCAAAAAAAGAGGGAACAGTCCACGGACTCTGCCGTGGCATTCAAAACAAAGAAAGATTTCTTTAAATTGCAACAAGATTTTATGGACAACGTGTATTTTTTCCAGTTGTTGTATCCAGTGTTGTAAAAAGTAGTCCAGAAATCTAGTTAAGCAAAAGTATTGTCACTGATGGCGAAAACTACTTGAAGTAGAGTAGAAAGTAGGGGATGTAAAAAGTAACCAAGTAAAAGTAAAAATTACCAGCAATTTGAAGCTACTCAAGTAAAAGTAGCGTTTGCAAAACCAAGGTAATAAAGCTGAGCTTTAACAAAAGAAAATTTGCTCACTTCCAAACTTGGCATATATTTTGCCGATGCTTACGTATATTTAGGATAATTAGCACATTTATTTGACGAAAATAAAAGAGTGAAGTGTGTCATAATCTGCAAAATGCAACCTCATTGTCCACGCCAAACACAAACAACAAAAGACCACTTGTATCACGAAATTGTGAAACTTTTGTATATAAAATACCTACTAATACTAATGTATATACACCAATACTAATGTAGCCAATTTTATTATCAAGCATGATTATTTATCATTTGCGTGATACATTGCTTAATATTAACTACTCATCATTCTTAAAGCCACTTTAGTAGCGTTACTTTCTGATGGAACTACGTAAGTAAAAGTAGAAGTAGTCGAAATTAAAATCACTTAAGTAAGTACTGGTTACCAAGCAATAATACTTAAGTAGTTAAGTAAAACTACTTCGTTACTTTACACCACTGGTTGTATCACATGTAATTGTATTTAGTTGCATATTATTTATCCTCCTACAGTGGCGTACGCACGGGGGGGGGGGTTTCGGGGGTCAACCCCCCCCATTGACGATTGGAAAAAATTAATAACCGCTTTTTTGGACCGATTAGCGTTTTTTCATACAGAGATTGTGTTTTTCCGTGCTGTATCAAATTGCCTGTATAACTCGAGAAACTTTCATTGTGATGCAATAGTACCGGTAGTCAAACTTTTCTGGTGTGTAGCGCTTGAACCAATGGCTGGCTCAAAATGCAAGCCTGGACAAGGTCAATGGGCACCAAAGCTGGAGTCGTGTTGCGATGTCATAAAGACATTGCTCTCAACAGCTATGGCTGGACAAGACAGCGTTTCAGCGTAGAAGGCATTCTTGAAAGAGAACGGTTGCAACGCATGCAGATATTACGCATGCGATGTCATAATTTTGAGCCAAACCGGCCAGTTGGCGTAATGGTTAAACACATCGCTATCGGCGCAGGAGGTTTTGGGTTCGATTTTTGGGCCAGTACCGGCCGTTAGCTCAGTTGTTAAGCGCACAGGTTATCGGTGCGGAAGGTCTGGGGTTCGATTCCCGGGATGGTCAAATCGGCACAGTGTTGCCAAAGGCTCGCCACAGCTGCGACGTTTCTGTGTCACCCAAGCGCTCAGAGATGGGCCCCAGTGACGTTCGCAGGGGTCGGGAGTCAGCACTCCCCTTCCCCTTGACAGTTGCAGAAAAAATTAAACCTTTTTTCTTTTTAAACGAACCTACTTTTTTTCATGCGGAGCTTGCCGAAATTGCTATCATGTTTTCATCCCAAACAACACCATTCCCCACAAAATATTTTAGCGTAAACCATTCCTTACAAGTACAATGATCATCCCTCCTTACGTCTGCGTGAAAAGTTGTACCATCCCCCCATAAGTGTTTTTACAACTCGAGCACTGATTACGATGCAATGCTACAATACCGGTGCCCGGTAGTGCAACTTTTCTGTTGTGTTTTGCTTGAAGTGCATTTTTGTCATTGATGTTGCTGTGAAACAATTAAGTAGAAGTTTCCTTAAATGCGGTGTATCTGCAGTAACTATGGCTGCAGACAAATTAAAAAAAAAATCAAATCAAATCTTGATTATACTCGTTTCATTAAATTCGTTGTTGTACCGAAACGTGGTAGCGAGTGGCAGGGCCCGATCCCGCGGCTTAGCGCCTGGGCAACGCAGCTCCAAAGAAACGTCGCAGCGGTTGCGAGCCGTTGGCTACACTGTGTCCGATTTGACCGGCCTGGGAATTGAGTCCCAAACCTTCCGCATCGATAGCGAAATCTTTTAACGCTACGCTATAATCGCTCGGTTTTTTGAGAAATTTTATTAACATATAAAAAACTAAATTGACAGTGCTCTAAGTGCCAAAAGCAAGATAAAAATACTGCCAAAGACGACCATAGACCAACGAAAGATTTGAAGAGGACTAGGGGCGGAACGAGGGGAGAGACAACATTGTTTTTTCGTACCGTAGGCTGACTATCTCAGGAGCTAGAGTTCTTCGTTTCCCATAGACACCCCGATTATGTGTTTGAAAGCATCTGATATCGACGCTGTGATTTGGCAGAAAAATGCTTAGATAATATCGACGCTGTTTTTGACTTTAATCGGATGATTAGGGATTCCTCTCGCGCATAATTTATTTTAGTCTAAAAACGTATTGGTAGGGAGGGCAGTTTTTTTTATGCTCCAATATCTCCACTTTTCAAATTTCAAGCGAGAAACTGCCCCCTTTATAATGAGTGTGCCGTATATTGACTGTTTATAACAAGGTTTAGCCCATATGCGTTGTTTATATTAATGTTGGTTCTTGAAAAATTTTTTTGGAGAGAAGGAATTGCTTGTTTTACCCTCTGGGTGCACCCTGTTTATGACGATACGACAGCTAGCCATCTTACTTTAGTCAATTAACCTTCCTATGGCCCAAAAATGATTTCAACTAAAATTTTTAACCACGGCCTGACAGCTTGAGTTTCTGTGAAACCTTTTCTCTCCTTAAATGAAACGCAAAGCATTAAGCAAAAGTGTGAATGAAATTTCTTTGTTGTTTCCTTAGTTATGGCATTATATAGCTTAATCATGGTTAACTGCAATTTAGGCCGGAAATATTGCAATACGATGCATTTTAATACCTCAAAACTACTGTAATTGTAATGTAGTATCTTTACGTGATCATGATGTGACGTCACTATAACCCCCCCATTGAAAAATCCTGCGTACGCCACTGTCCTCCTACCACGAGAAAGCGATCAATGCGCTGTACGAGCTCGCTTAGAAAAGTACGAGCTCGCTTAGGATAATAATTTTGCGAAGCACTCAGAATTAGGGTCAAAAATTTAAATAAAATTTGCCTGAAAATTATTCGAAAAGCACTAAAACAGCCATTCGCAGCATGCAAATTTTCCAAATTTTCCGGGGGAGCGTGCTCCCGGACCCTTCTAAAGCTTTTCTGGTTTCTTAATCAGCTTCAAATTTGTTGTGCCGAAAAAAAATACAACTGAAAAAAATGTGGAAATTATGCCCCCCCTTTTTTAAAAATTCTTACTGATCTTAGGGTAAGCTAGCTACTGTAATTCTAATTTGATATTTTGATGTTCCACTGTTATTTGCTCTAAAGTTTCTGTTAAAATTGGGGAAAATTTAACTGTGACATCATAATAGAGCTCTGAGGGCTTTGTATACTTAAGGTACCAAGAAATATAGCAGTTTTTGCGATTTTGTTCACTTTTGTCACAAAGTTGCAAAAGTTAGAACGTTGGTTTGATGAAAAAGTTAGGAATAAAAAATATGCAGTAAGAAGTGCAATAGCCTACTTTAGGAATGCCGATTAAACTGCACCTACGGAAAGCTAATGCGTCCATCGTCTTATTCATGTTTTCGTGAAGCTCTGCAAAAATCACAAATTATGACGTCATTTCGCCCCCCAATGTTTTTTCCTGGCGGCGCCACTAGTTAGAACCCGATGAACTAAACAACTCAGTCTGGGTAGGAAATTAATAATTTTACTCACAGTCTAAAGCCGCAGCGGCACCACCAAAGGGGGGGGGGCAAGAGGGGCAGGTTGCCCCCCCACTTTCGTTATGGTCTGTTTTTCCGGTTCGTGCAAATTCGTTGAGAAAATTTTCTCGAAGATAATATCCCCCCGACCCCCCCAAACTTCTGTCGGTTCGTTGTTCCATTAATGAAACAAGCTGTGAAAATGTACTGTTTGACCATGGATGGTTTGACCTGTGAATTTTTTTTGTTTCAAACATAATCTGACCAGGCTTACCGTCCGGATCATAGTGAATGCGTCAATAGCTTCTGTTGCGTTACAGAGGCAAGGTAGCTTAGCAGAACTCAAATGTATTCTACCAACAGTTCTCCTCACATAACCGCAAAACGATTGAGTCAGTATAGCGAGGAAGAAAAACTAAAAACCTAGAGTTCAGTTACGTTGCGAAATACTGCTTTGACTTTGTAAATTTCAAAACTGGACGTTTCGACGACATAGATTCAGCTGTCATCATCAGCAGTATATGCAAGGCAGTACAAACCTGCAAGAACTAGAATTTACAATTCTAACCAGAGCTGGAACGAGGACCGAACCTACCGAGACCGAGACGAGACATCGTAGCTTCGAGACCGAGACGAGACTTTAAAGTTATGAGACACGAGACGTCATAAGCCAAAAATTAGAAAATATAAAAACGGAAGTAATACACTGGAGTATGGGCTCTACTAAGCCAAGTTATTGAAATAACTTTATAGCAAAATGACATTAGCAAAAACAAATGAAGCAATGAAGCCGTCGCGGTTATGAACTGATGTAGCCTATTATAAATTTGCTATTGGTCATATCCTTTTAACGATTACAATTAATGATTTAACGAGTTCACCATGATAACAACGAAACAGCTTATTATCACAGAAGATTTAAGTCCTTGTAGCTTGCAAGGCAAGCAATACCTCTCGCAGACAATTACACGGCCCAATATTCTTTTTTAATCTAACAAAAAAGATGTCAAGAAAACTTTAAACAAAAAGTCATTGGTAGGCTATGTTGGTCTAGACCAGGGATGTCGGCATTGCAGCCCACTATCCTCTGTTAAAACAATTTTTTAGCAAGTTCATCAGGTATTGAGCACGAAAGTGTTCATGAAATTTAATCAAAATACTTTATATTTGATAAATAATAAATTAATTAACATAAACATTTTAAAGTCATTGTAACACCATGCATTTTTGAAAATCTATCTGGTTAATAACTTTCTCATAAAAAGAGCTAGCTCAAATCTGGAAGCACTTCCCATGTCGGTAACCAAATTTCCTGCGACTGTAATCCCTGCACTTTTTTTCGATTTGAAGCCTTTTTTGGGCCTGGACTACTTTGAATATTCTTTTGATAGCTGTTGCAAACCAGACGAGAATAGCATCTTTGATAGGGAACAAATTTGTAGAAATCTTAATTTTATGACATATGACACGATACTCTCTTGAAAATTTTTTGCTTTGACACACCGTTTGCCCATAAAAAATTTATTAATTTTTTAGACGTGGCTAGTGGTCGTTATGTCTTTGAGTGAAGGCCATATTGTTAAAATTTAAAACTAAATTAACATTATTGGATTACTTATTACATTAATTAATAATATTGATGGATTTTTAAATTTTCTTTGTTGTTAAAAAAGATGCATTTTTAGCAAAATGCGGCTCAGTGCAAGGCCTACTTATCAATGGTTAATTTTTTTTTTTAGAACTATAATATGAAATATTGGATTTTTGGTCGCTTTGCGGCCCAGTTAAATATATAATTTTACAATGGGTCCCTAATAAATTAAAAGGTTGGACATCCCTGGTCTAGAGTAGATTACCATCGAATGCATGTGATTAGTGGTTGAAATAGACCAGTTTTCATATATGCTGCTCACAAAAAGAAAGCAAAAGCCTGCAATTCTGCAGGTCTGAACAACAAAGCAAAATGGTCTAAATAAAACTTGGCCAAATGTTTTTACAAAGTTCGAAATCACGCACAATGTTTTACTTTGAATACATCGGGTAAGTACCATTGTTGCTTACGTATCAAAGACCTGAATGCTATTTCAAATCCAAAAACTTTTCATGCCTCGATCGAGACATAACCATTTTCCGAGACTTTCAAGGTCCGAGACCGAGATGAGACATTGGCATAGCGAGACCGAGACACTCAAAAACGTGTCTCGAGACCGAGACACGTCTCGAGACATCCAGCTCTGATTCTAACTACAAGCAATAGCATCACCCAAGCAATAGGTCAAA
The DNA here is from genome assembly GCA_964006365.1 of Trididemnum miniatum. Lineage (NCBI taxonomy): Eukaryota > Metazoa > Chordata > Ascidiacea > Aplousobranchia > Didemnidae > Trididemnum > Trididemnum miniatum. Next base: position 120,966 of record OZ023233.1, read on the forward strand.
ATAAGTAGTATAATTATAACGTCATAAACCAAAAGCTAATAAAAAGACTGACGGAGTTAAATTTACAATTATATAAATAGGTAAAAAAGAGCGGATTTGGAGTCAACGTTAGGCAATGGCTCATATTTTTGAATGAAAAGTGATCCAAGAATTAATAGGCGTGCAGAATCACCGGCGCTACCAAGAATGTACGGTTTGGCAAAGTCCACTTTATGGTCAGGATTGTCCGTTAAGTGTCGGCACACCTCGGATTTATCCGAACTGGAATGCTCCTTAAGTCTGTTAATAAGACTACGTCTAGTCTGTCCTATATAGCTAGAACCACAAGAACACGTTAACCTATATACAACCCCATATTTCATCAAGGTCTTTTGCTTATCCTTCAGGCGAAAGTTGTTTCCAATGTTTCAGGTCGCGTCGATAATCCGTAGAATAACTCGGTTCCATGTCTGCTTTTCCACTAAGGCGGACAGCTCTTTCTTGAGTTGCATTGACATGTCACCCAAAAAGGGCAACCGAGCAACAACTGTTCTACAATTTTTACGTTCTTCATGGTGAGACACAACTATGTAAAAAATAAGCAGGATAGCCATTGCGACCAAGCATAACCTTGATATTATCCACCTCTGAACAAATGCTTTCATAAGAACTACAGATGTTATAAGCACGATCGAGCAAGCAATTAACCAAGTTATATTTATAGCGGCGTGGTACAAAGCTGCTCCATTTGGAATAAAGTCCAGTGTTGGTCGGTTTGCGAAATGTAGCCTACTGGTTGTAACTGTCGTTGAACTGTTATCGACTAAAACATCCAAAAAATTAATGCATTTGTTATTTTGAATTTCAGTGGTAAACTTTACGTTAGGATGTACTTCATTCAAACTATCACAAAGTATTTTAATGGAATCAAGGCTATCAAAAACAGCAAAGCAATCATCCACATACCGGTAAAAATTGATGGCTTATGGTTTGAAAGCGTAATCGACAGAGCTTTGTCCACTAAGTGGTTCATAAGGACATCAGCCATAAGGCAAGATAAACTGCCACCCATAGTCACACCGTCAGTTTGCTCAAAGTGTTCTCCGTTGAATGAGAAGGCATCTCCTTGAATAATTCCATAAATGAATTCCACATTTTCTTAGGGACATGACGGGGGGCCATAAATTCCACATATTTTTAAGCGTATTTTTTTTGGCCGAACAAATTTATAGCTGATTGAGAAACAAGAAAAGCTCTAGGGATGTCCGGAGACATGCTCCCTCAAAAAAAAAATTGAAAATTAATGGTGCCAAGTGCCTGAAATATGTCAGACTCTTTTGGTGGAATTTATGGCCCCCATAGCCACACCGTCACGCAATGACTGGAGCATTTCGCTGCAATAACAATGTGGAATTGAATTCACCTTCGTCAGTAATATCAAAGATAAGTTTTTACACAACAAGGTAATGGTTTCCTTTGATGTAATTAGCCTTTTTACTAACATACCGGTTGATTATACTATTAATTTAATACTGCATAAATTATTCGACAATGATACAGATTTTGTTCTTAAAGAAATAGACAAAAATAACCATGAGGAAATTGTTAAATGGACAGTTCAAGGAGGTGCCTTCTCATTCAACGAAGAACTCTTCGAGCAAACTGACGGTGTGGCTATGGGTGGCAGTTTATCTTGCCTTATGGCTGATGTCCTTATGAACCACTTAGTGGACAAAGCTCTGTCGATTACGCTTTCAAACCATAAGCCTTCAATTTTTTACCGGTATGTGGATGATTGCTTTGCTGTTTTTGATAGCCTTGATTCCATTAAAATACTTTGTGACAGTTTGAATGAAGTACATCCTAACGTAAAGTTTACCACTGAAATTCAAAATAACAAATGCATTAATTTTTTGGATGTTTTAGTCGATAACAGTTCAACGACAGTTACAACCAGTAGGCTACATTTCGCAAACCGACCAACACTGGACTTTATTCCAAATGGAGCAGCTTTGTACCACGCCGCTATAAATATAACTTGGTTAATTGCTTGCTCGATCGTGCTTATAACATCTGTAGTTCTTATGAAAGCATTTGTTCAGAGGTGGATAATATCAAGGTTATGCTTGGTCGCAATGGCTATCCTGCTTATTTTTTACATAGTTGTGTCTCACCATGAAGAACGTAAAAATTGTAGAACAGTTGTTGCTCGGTTGCCCTTTTTGGGTGACATGTCAATGCAACTCAAGAAAGAGCTGTCCGCCTTAGTGGAAAAGCAGACATGGAACCGAGTTATTCTACGGATTATCGACGCGACCTGAAACATTGGAAACAACTTTCGCCTGAAGGATAAGCAAAAGACCTTGATGAAATATGGGGTTGTATATAGGTTAACGTGTTCTTGTGGTTCTAGCTATATAGGACAGACTAGACGTAGTCTTATTAACAGACTTAAGGAGCATTCCAGTTCGGATAAATCCGAGGTGTGCCGACACTTAACGGACAATCCTGACCATAAAGTGGACTTTGCCAAACCGTACATTCTTGGTAGCGCCGGTGATTCTGCACGCCTATTAATTCTTGGATTTCTGATGGTAGTTGTTATCATTTGGCATCGACTTGACAATATTCATTCGAAAGGAAATTTAATGCTCTACGCGATGCATATTAATATATAAAAAATCCCATTGCGGAATAGGTTGCAACATTGGATAATGTGAGACCCGCTTTTGCGAAATTTTGAAAAAACGCAGGAATCAAACAAGCGTCATTTTTGTACAAGTTCAAAGTTATTCTGATGGTACAGTCATGAACAAAAGTTTAAGACCACTTGAAATTATTACGAGTTTCTAAGCACAAGGCAGTGTAACATTTTATTTACATTTTGAAAATTGTTTTATTTTGCACCCAATCAATCATAAGCATATGGAAGACAGTGCGTCACAGTTTAAACCATGGTATGCAGAAAAATAATCCCCTTCTCAATATCTTATGCGGCTTCCTATGTTTTTGACCACAGCTTTTATTCTTCTTGGCATATTTTTTGATCAAACAGTATTCTTTGAATATTTTTTCACTCAGACTTCCTTTATCGCTTTTACCAACTCTGCGCCACTTGATAGTTGCTTTTCCAACACTTGATTTTTCATGTTGGTCCACAAATTGTCGATGGGATTTGAATCCGGACTGTTTCCTGCCCCTCGAAGAGGTCGATGTTGTTGCTATCCAGCAATTTTTTGGGACTTTGGAACTGTAGCAAGGGGTGTCATCCTGCATAAATATTTGACAATTGTGAACGTGCAGGTAAAGTTTTAGCTTCTTTGAAAGCATTTGCACGTATTTTGGCTCATTCATAGTCGTTCCTGGAGGCAGGAAACTGAGAGCAGCGACGCCATTTCTGGACATAGCCCCCCAAATCATCTGATTAGAAGGCTTGTTCCTCTGTTGGTATGGTGCATTTCTCATCAAAACGTTTTCCATTTGGTCTATGAACGTGCCTCTTACGAACCACGAACTGTTATTTTTTTTTTTTTTTTATTTATTTATTTATTTGTTTTACCATAACGCACAAGAAAGCACAGGTAGGAAACAGCGAAAAGACCATCATTAGGTCATCTAGGTCAACTGCACCTGTTTGCCATATCTTACTCTGACGTTAATTAGTAAAAAGTAAACGCAAATACACACACATACGTAATAATAATAAGGGGTTGAGCAGGTTGTCAGTGAAGGCATAACTTTACGACAATCAGAAAGGGGGGTTTAGTTTGAGATTCAAAGCTAATATACAGTAGTGTTTAAAAAATAGGGTAAAAAAATAATAGCTAAAATAGCAACATCCTACAATACTTCAGAAAACACAAAATACAACTTCAGAAAACACAAATAACAACTTCAGAAAACATAAATTACAACTTCAGAAAACAATATGTACACAAAGCACAAAAAAAAAACTTTGGTTTTGGAGAAGGTAAAAATACATTTAAAGGGATACAGATATCAACTGTTTAGTTACAATATCAATTTAGATGGTGACATTTGTATAAAATTGATAATCTGCTGAAGGCAAGATGAAATATTGTGGAGAAGGTAATTTCATACATATTTGGAGACGGCAGAAGATTTAACGTATTTTTTAAAAGAAGAAAAGGAGCAGTACTTAAATTCTTCGGGAATGTTTTTCCATATTTTCAGGCCAATGTATTGAAGAGATTTTTTGCCAGTTTCCGAAGCAATAAAAGGTTGAAAAAATTCAGACGTTCCTTTTTGTCTAGTGTTATAATGATGTATTACATCAAGTTTTGTGAAATAATTGTTGAAAGAGGGTGGTAACAGACGGTTATTGTATTTAAACATAAATTTAGCGAACTCTATATTAATCATGTCAGTCAGCATAAGTGTATTAAATTTAGAGTAAAGAAAGTTAATCGGTTTTTCTTTCGCACAAAAAAGACTTGCTCTTATGAATTTGTTTTGGAGAATTATCAATTTTTGTAAGTGAGAAGAGGCGGCTCTACCCCAGTTTAATAAGGAATATTGAAGATGAGAGTGAAAAAGACCGTAATAGACTAACTTGAGTGAGGATAGGGGAACGTAGTGTCTTAGTTTGTAAACCATACCACAAGCTCTGGAAAGTTTTTTTGATAGTTTATTAATATGTATTTTCCATGACAGACGATCGTCTAAAAATACTCCAAGATACTTGACATAGTCGGATTTTACAATGACATTGCCACTAATACTAACGTTAAATTCGTTTGTGTCAATTTTCTTTTTGTTACCCGAGATAATCATGTAGCAGCTTTTATTGTAATTGATAGTTAATTTGTTGCTGGTAACCCAATTTTCAATTTTATCAGTTTCCTCCTTCACTTGTTGCTGAAGTATATTGAAATCATGATGTGCTAAATGCAAAGTTGTATCATCGGCAAAAAGCGTCGTTTCGAATTTGGACACGTTGGGAAGGTCATTTACGTATAAAAGAAAGAGTAAAGGCCCCAAACCTGAACCCTGAGGAACCCCATATTTAACTGGACGTAGTGAAGATAATTTGTCATTAATTTTTGTACAAATTTGGCGCCCAGAAAGATATGATGATAATAGATTGAACATTTTACCACGAAAACCGTAATGATAAAGTTTTTTAAGCAAAATTTCATGACTTACAGAATCAAACGCTTTTCTCAAGTCGAGAAAAATGGAACATGTTATTAATTTTCCGTTTAAGTTGTTTAATAATTTGTCATAGAAAGTGGTAATAGCTAATTCGGTGAAGTTGTTTTCTGTAAAGCCAAATTGCGAAGGAGTGAGGATGCAGTTTTTAGTAATAAATTTAGTCATTTTGCTTTCAAGAATTTTTTCAAATAATTTAGAAAATACTGATAGCAGAGAGATTGGTCGAAATTCATCTAGTGAAGTTGGAGATATTTTTTTCGGAATAGGAATGACACTAGCTACTTTGAAATCATTTGGAAAGGTTTCTAATTCAATGCATCTATTGAATAATCTAGCAAGAAGTGGAGCTAAAACACACTTGGAAAGCTTTACAAATTTAGGAGAAATTTGGTCAAGGCCAGGAGCAGTGTAGGATTTTAGTTTGTCTATACAATCATTCACGTCTTCTGATAATATTTTTTCAAGCATAAAAGATTGAACACAGGACGAGTGGTGAATTTTAAAAGAAGCCCCTTTGGAAAAAGGTAGATTTTTGGACATAATTGTACCGATGTTCGCAAAGTATTCGCATAATTTTTCGCGAAATTTAGGGGAGTCCGTTTTAACACGCTCGCCCTCAATCACTATTGAATGTGGCAATTTAGATTTGTTTGAAGAATTTTTAAAGTCAATGATTTCATTAATTGTCGACCATGTTTTTGAAGAACTTTTGCAGTTGCTGAGTAAATTTTGATAGTAATGTTGCTTGGAAACATTTTTAATATGAGTTAATTTGTTCAAATATTTCTTATAGTGCTCTTTTTCAGAATTGTTAGACGGTGATTCGTCTGAAAAAAGCACTTTTACCCATTGCTCGGCGGTCCAATGTTGATGATTAATAGCAAGCTCTTAACCCTTGACTCTCATGGCCGCAGTAAGCCCTGTTTTTTTGGCCGGTTTGTATGACTTCAGATTCAATTCTTTGGATAAACGCCTGGAAACGGTTATATGACTAATTCCACTACTTCTGCGCACCAATATGGCCCTAATTTTCTTTATTGAACCCATGGGTGACCTCACAACTATTCTCCTCATCACGTTATCTTCTCGTGCAGTGGTGACATGCAGTCTTCCATCCTTGTCTAATCGATACAGGAGCCATCCTGTTGATACTTTGCCATCGCTTGATGCATTGCGGTTTTGCTGCACCTCATTTGAGCAGATATTTGCCTTTAAGATAGATTTTGGCCGGGTAAGGCAACTATCTGGGTCTTCTGAACCTCGCTTGGAGACTTTTTCTTGTCCATTTCAAGTATCAAAAATATCAATAAATAGCAAAAAAATCTACCAGAAAATGTGCACAGAATAAGAATAGGCACGAAATGAAGCACAACGAAGAAAACAAACTTATAACGTAACAACAAAATATGCCTGATGCAATTACATGTTAAATGTTGAAAATCGTCACTTTTGCATAGTGGTCTTGAACTTTTATTCATGACTGTAGTTGTTATCATTTGACATCGACTTGACAATATTCATTCGAAAGGAAATTTAATGCTCTACGTGATGCATATTAACATATGAAAAATCCCATTGCGGAATAGGTTGCAATATTGGATAATGTAAAATCCGCTTTACAAATTTTTGAAAAAACGCAAGAATCAAACATGCGTCATTTTGGTCCAAGTTCAAAGATATTCTGATGGCAGTAGTTATGATTTGGCATCGACTTGACAATATTCATTCGAAAGGGAATTTAATTCTCTGATGAAGTTGGACACGCTGTTAGAATGTTTTTGTGCTGTTGTAAGCGTGAGCGGTTTTTGGTTGCTGTTTTGCACGCATTACGCTTTTTTTTCATTTTTCTCCTATTTTCTGCCAGAATTAAAGTGGTAAATTTTGGTGCCCTCTCTCTAAAAGAATTTCTGAATACGCTTCAGACTTGATGTTTCAAAGGGTTTATTTACGCCTTTTTTGGGTCTAACGTCTCTGTATTTAGTTAACATTCAACCTATTTCAAAATTTCATCCCGCCTCACCAAAATTTTCTGGATCCGCTCCTGGTCATGAGCTCACGATTTTGTTGTTCTATTGGTTCTTTTTATGACAATAAAGCTCTTCTGACATTAAACTATTTGTTTCTTGATTGTATACTGTAATATATGTAGGTTACGCTACAGTATAGGATTGCTGTTACGTCACAAACTTGTTTTTTCGTCATTTCTCAGTCGTACCCTCTCCACCGGTCAATCCCTGATCGCAGAAACACGTTTTTGCGTTGAAAATCTGCTGAGAGATAAGCATACTAAACGTTATTGTTGTCCCAGAATTTTAGGTCGTATCGTCATTCGTCACATTGTTTTTTCGGTAGTCATGTTCAATAGCGAAATTAGTTTTTTCAAATCTTTTTAAATACTCGAGATACGACTTTCAAATCTATTGAGCACTTATAGGATATCGGCTATTCTGCGTCGATTAACGCAAGTTGTACGCGCTTATCGTTTGTAGTTAATGAAATAACAAAAAAAAACTAAAAATGACGTAAACAATCGCGCGGTGCAACCTCAAAATGACGTCATAATCAAAAAATAATGCCAGATTCGGAATCAGCAATCAAAACTCCAGCAGAAAAAAAGGTAATCGTTTATTAAATCGAAAGTGGTGAAATAATCAAACACCCTACTACTACTCCATGTAAAGAACAGTAAAACACCAAGTCCCGCCACACAAAAAATTAAATCACAAAGTTGACATCAATGAAACAATCTTGATATTACAAACAAATACTACAGAAAGTAGCGCGGAGAAATGACACTGGTATTTTCGTAGCTCAAGTCTGTCACACAAATCTTTAATTTTTACTAAAAATTTGACACAGTGTTCCATTTTCAATGGGGAAACAGGCTGAAAAGTGCTTCTATGACTTAAGAGGTTTGCTATAGCTCATGGCCTAGGCCTACTATCCAATATCCATGCTCTATCGACAGTTGAGCCTCATTATAATTTCTGTTCCATTTTCCATCGATCACACAACACAGCAGTTGCAAGGACTAGACCAGTGTTTCGCGGCTTTAGCGCCACTTTGATATCGGGTTGTGAAATAATGCGTCTGCTTCAAAGCTCTGTGAAACGGGAGCGGAGTAGGAAGAAAAGGCCAATTTCCGTTTTGATCCACATCGACTTATGGTGACAACTACTCAGCAGCTTGCGTCAGGAGTGAAAGAAACTTAGCTGATACTCATTCTAGTAAAGTGGTGTAGAGAAAAGCTCATGACATCGGTATTGCCCATTCAAAAACCTCAGGGTTAATCATGCACAAAAATAAAACTACAAAAACCAAATCAGAGATTATTAAAATGTAACTTCAGATTGCGTAAAAGTGTTTTCGAGTCCGCATGACCAGGAAAAGATTCGACAGATTTAAGAGCTGAAGCATAACTCGATTGAAGATTTCCGATCTGAAAAACAAACGTCGGCTCGATACACAAATAGACACTGGTTGTTTCGACAGCACACAAATATACAAAAAACGTTGTCTTCAAAAGCAATCCTAGCCACGATTCGTTTTAAAATCATTAATGTTCAAAAATTTATTCGCAAAATGAATTACCGAGTGATTCAGTGAGGCTTGATTGTAATGAGGTTCATAAGCGTTTGGATTCAAATCTGAAGCAGTTCTGAACAATGACTTCGCTCTTTCCACTTCTCCTCTTCGCAGCTCGAGCACAGCAAGATTGTTGTAGGATTCAGAATGACCATTATTCGCTGAAACTGCAAGTCGCAGACACTGGTAAGCCATCACCATGTCACCGACACCCTGCATGTCAATCATGTAAGCATAAACAAACAAAAGCATAAACAAAACAACACACCAGAGCAAGGTGCGAAATGTTGTACCAAATGTCAGCTAATTGTTCATCGCTCGCAATCGACAGAGCTCGCTCGAAACATTTTATTGTGACGTCATACTGTTGAGCATAATAACAACTCAATGCGAGATTATTAAAGAGTTCGACGTTGGCAATCCCCATTTGAAGTAAACGCCTAGAAAAATAAAACATCCTCAAGTAAGCAAGCAAATAACATATCGGGTGGCGCAGGAAAAACAAAAGTATTAATTATTAATTTTTTCAAAAACTATAAAAGCAATCATTGTAAAATTTAGTACGCAACATGACAAGGAAACTTCAAACTTTTTCTGAAAATTTCAGCTTATTTGGTGGAAAGATAAAAAAGGAATGCCATCACTTTTCAAATTGCTATCAAAAAAATAAAATGTCGAAAATACAATGCCGCTATCAAAAAAAACAAAATGTAGAAAATATATGGCAAATTGTATCAGGACTTTATGAACACCCTGTATGTATTAAATGCACCACCACCACCTCCTGTATGTATTGAATGCACCACCACCACCTCCTGTATGTATTGAATGCACCACCACTTCACTGTATGTGTCGAATGCACCACTACTTCACTGTATGTGTCGAATGCACCACCATTTCACTGTATGTGTCGAATGCACCACTACTTCACTGTATGTGTCGAATGCACCACCATTTCACTGTATGTGTCGAATGCACCACCATTTCACTGTATGTGTCGAATGCACCACTACTTCACTGTATGTGTCGAATGCACCACCATTTCACTGTATGTGTCGAATGCACCACCACTTCACTGTATGTGTCGAATGCACCACCATTTCACTGTATGTGTTGAATGCACCACCACTTCACTGTATGTGTCGAATGCACCACCATTTCACTGTATGTGTCGAATGCACCACCACTTCACTGTATGTGTCGAATGCACCACTACTTCACTGTATGTGTCGAATGCACCACCATTTCACTGTATGTGTCGAATGCACCACTACTTCACTGTATGTGTCGAATGCACCACCACTTCACTGTATGTGTCGAATGCACCACCATTTCACTGTATGTGTCGAATGCACCACCATTTCACTGTATGTGTCGAATGCACCACCATTTCACTGTATGTGTCGAATGCACCACTACTTCACTGTATGTGTCGAATGCACCACCACTTCACTGTATGTGTCGAATGCACCACTACTTCACTGTATGTGTCGAATGCACCACCATTTCACTGTATGTGTCGAATGCACCACCATTTCACTGTATGTGTCGAATGCACCACTACTTCACTGTATGTGTCGAATGCACCACCACTTCACTGTATGTGTCGAATGCACCACCACTTCACTGTATGTGTCGAATGCACCACCATTTCACTGTATGTGTCGAATGCACCACCACTTCACTGTATGTGTCGAATGCACCACCACTTCACTGTATGTGTCGAATGCACCACCACTTCACTGTATGTGTCGAATGCACCACTACTTCACTGTATGTGTCGAATGCACCACCATTTCACTGTATGTGTCGAATGCACCACCACTTCACTGTATGTGTTGAATGCACCACCATTTCACTGTATGTGTCGAATGCACCACCATTTCACTGTATGTGTCGAATGCACCACCACTTCACTGTATGTGTCGAATGCACCACCATTTCACTGTATGTGTCGAATGCACCACCATTTCACTGTATGTGTCGAATGCACCACCACTTCACTGTATGTGTCGAATGCACCACCATTTCACTGTATGTGTCGAATGCACCACCATTTCACTGTATGTGTCGAATGCACCACCATTTCACTGTATGTGTCGAATGCACCACCATTTCACTGTATGTGTCGAATGCACCACCACTTCACTGTATGTGTCGAATGCACCACCACTTCACTGTATGTGTCGAATGCACCACCATTTCACTGTATGTGTCGAATGCACCACCATTTCACTGTATGTGTCGAATGCACCACCACTTCACTGTATGTGTCGAATGCACCACTACTTCACTGTATGTGTCGAATGCACCACCACTTCACTGTATGTGTCGAATGCACCACCATTTCACTGTATGTGTCGAATGCACCACCATTTCACTGTATGTGTCGAATGCACCACCATTTCACTGTATGTGTCGAATGCACCACCACTTCACTGTATGTGTCGAATGCACCACCATTTCACTGTATGTGTCGAATGCACCACCACTTCACTGTATGTGTCGAATGCACCACCATTTCACTGTATGTGTTGAATGCACCACCACTTCACTGTATGTGTCGAATGCACCACCATTTCACTGTATGTGTCGAATGCACCACCACTTCACTGTATGTGTCGAATGCACCACTACTTCACTGTATGTGTCGAATGCACCACCATTTCACTGTATGTGTCGAATGCACCACTACTTCACTGTATGTGTCGAATGCACCACCACTTCACTGTATGTGTCGAATGCACCACCATTTCACTGTATGTGTCGAATGCACCACCATTTCACTGTATGTGTCGAATGCACCACCATTTCACTGTATGTGTCGAATGCACCACTACTTCACTGTATGTGTCGAATGCACCACCACTTCACTGTATGTGTCGAATGCACCACTACTTCACTGTATGTGTCGAATGCACCACCATTTCACTGTATGTGTCGAATGCACCACCATTTCACTGTATGTGTCGAATGCACCACTACTTCACTGTATGTGTCGAATGCACCACCACTTCACTGTATGTGTCGAATGCACCACCACTTCACTGTATGTGTCGAATGCACCACCATTTCACTGTATGTGTCGAATGCACCACCACTTCACTGTATGTGTCGAATGCACCACCACTTCACTGTATGTGTCGAATGCACCACCACTTCACTGTATGTGTCGAATGCACCACTACTTCACTGTATGTGTCGAATGCACCACCATTTCACTGTATGTGTCGAATGCACCACCACTTCACTGTATGTGTTGAATGCACCACCATTTCACTGTATGTGTCGAATGCACCACCATTTCACTGTATGTGTCGAATGCACCACCACTTCACTGTATGTGTCGAATGCACCACCATTTCACTGTATGTGTCGAATGCACCACCATTTCACTGTATGTGTCGAATGCACCACCACTTCACTGTATGTGTCGAATGCACCACCATTTCACTGTATGTGTCGAATGCACCACCATTTCACTGTATGTGTCGAATGCACCACCATTTCACTGTATGTGTCGAATGCACCACCATTTCACTGTATGTGTCGAATGCACCACCACTTCACTGTATGTGTCGAATGCACCACCACTTCACTGTATGTGTCGAATGCACCACCATTTCACTGTATGTGTCGAATGCACCACCATTTCACTGTATGTGTCGAATGCACCACCACTTCACTGTATGTGTCGAATGCACCACTACTTCACTGTATGTGTCGAATGCACCACCACTTCACTGTATGTGTCGAATGCACCACCATTTCACTGTATGTGTCGAATGCACCACCATTTCACTGTATGTGTCGAATGCACCACCATTTCACTGTATGTGTCGAATGCACCACCACTTCACTGTATGTGTCGAATGCACCACCATTTCACTGTATGTGTCGAATGCACCACCACTTCACTGTATGTGTCGAATGCACCACCACTTCACTGTATGTGTCGAATGCACCACCATTTCACTGTATGTGTCGAATGCACCACCATTTCACTGTATGTGTCGAATGCACCACCACTTCACTGTATGTGTCGAATGCACCACCACTTCACTGTATGTGTCGAATGCACCACCATTTCACTGTATGTATTGAATCCTCCACATACTTCATTGTATGTGCAGAATGCACCACCAATTTATTGTATGTAACACCATCATCTCACTGTGTGTATTAAATAAACCACCATCTCACTGCATGTGTTGAATGCACCGCCACCTCACTGTATGTGTTGAATGCACCACCACTTCCTTGGACGTATTGCATGCATTACCACCATATTGTATGTGTCTGGTACCTGTAAAGGCGAATAGCTACTTCAGGTTGGTCAGAATAGAAATAATTCGCCGCAATGGAGGCTATAGCTTCGATATTTGCCCCATCACTGTTTAGCACCTGTTTGTACCACTTTGCAGCATCTTCAACCTCATTCATTCCTAAACCATAGACATTGTATTGCGTTTAGAGCACTCAATAAACAATATTCCCAGATATTTCGAATTCCATCAAAGACATTCGTGTTTATGCAAAATTGTCTCTTTTCGTTAGTCAAGAACTGTGAAAGCTTTAATAAACGGTCATGTGTTGTACCAGTAATCCAAACGCCAAAAACTAATTGCAACAATATCGCGATAACAGAAGCAAATAAATTATCACAACTGCTTCTTTCTTGAAGGTCAGCGGTTGTTGAATACGCATGAGGCAGCATGCTGTAGCAGGCCGTATCAACCAAGGCCTTTGACTTAATATAAAAAACCACATCAAGAGTTAGTCAACCACTTGACGATCTATTATTTCGGCATTTGGAAGCAAATGAGCAGAAGGATAATGCAGATGTTAATGAAAGCAAAAAATTGCCTCAATAAAAAATCTGTCAAGTAAGCTCTTGCTTGTGATAAAGCGATTAGCTCAGTTATTCAGCATATCGCTATCAGTGCAGGAGGTCTGGGGCTTGATTCCCAGACAGGTCAAATCACACACAATGTCGCCAACGGCTGGCCACCTCTGCCAGGGCCACACCACTACTCGTTACAGTTTCGGCGTGATACAGCGAGCATAATGAAGATGGTTTACTTATGATGAAGTGGTCACCTTCATACACTCTTGCGGTAGCTACTTGCAACGCAGGATCGAGGAAGAATTTTTGAAGACCTTCTTGATAAACTGCAATTGCTTGCAACGGTTGGTCCAGTCGCTGGTAGACCTGCACATTGCACATTAATCAGCTTGATTGCACATTGCACATATATCCGCCTGTTCGCACAAATAATATCTGCACATAGCACATACAACAGCTTGTTTGCACATTACACAAGTATCAGCCTGCTAGCACAAATTACATCTTCAAACATTGATATTTCACCAGTTTTGTGTCGACATCCCAATCTTAGCTACCTAGATTCTGTCAGTTTTCAAACATTTGCGATGGAATCCCAAAATCTCACGAAACATTATTTGTACACCTCTATTTGGCCGTTTAAAAAAAACAAGCGATTAATTTTTACGCCGAAGAAGCAGCATTCTAATAATTGTCATTAAGTTTCAAGTATAAAATGTCTGTGAAGATGAAGCGATTTCAACTTGTCCTGGAATGTCAAGTATAAAATGTCGGTAAAGATGAAGCAATTTCAACTAGTCCTTGAATGTCAAGTATAAAATGTTTGTAAAGACGAAGCGATTTCAACTTGTCCTGGAATGTCAAGTATAAAATGTCTGTGAAGATGAAACAAGTACAACTTCTCCTTGAAAACTTTCATTGTGCGTTTTACCAGCTTCCTCACTGAATGATGATGATGATGCCATTATCCGGTGTTGTCCCCATTCAATGGAGGTGGCCGTATTGACCATATAGAAATTGCTCGCACTCCCTCTCCACTTTGTTCTGTAGTGGGCATTCCTCAAATTCATACCAGCCTTCAATCGCTCTTCTTCTACTTGCTTTCTCCACGTTCTTTTCGGTCGTCTTCTCTTTGTCTCTCAACATTACATTCTAAAGCATTCCTTACTACATAACCATCTCTTTTCTCAAAACATGCCCCAACCACCTCACTCCACTTGCTTTGGCCATTTTATCTATGATTTGATTTAATCGTAACATATCCACAATCTCTTCTGTATTTTTCCTGTCCGCTAGTTTGGCACCACACATTGCTCTCATCATTGCCCTTTCTGTTCTTCTCAAGACACCTATTTTTTCCCTTTGACACCATGATTCACTGCCATACAACATTGCAGACCGGACAAAACTCTGATAAACTCTCGCTTTAATCTTTAACAAAAGCCTTTTTTCAAGCAATAACTCACTACATTCTTTAAATCTAATCTATCCAATTCTCATTCTGTAACACTGTAGCTTCACATCCTCCTCTGGTTCTCAATTTGTCTCCCAAATAACAAAACTCATTCACGGTTTTCACTCCATCGCATAAATTCTCAATTGGTCCCACGTCATCCTCATTTAAAGTTGTACATGATGTGCAAACAAAATTCTTGGCCGGGCTATGGGTGACCCTTTTCATGGATGTACACCTTCCGTGAACCCACCTCGTGCAGTTTGTGCGAAAGACTGCATTGACTTTTACCCTCCTTCCGCATACACCACATGGATCAATCTTGCTTACAGTTGCTTTCTCTTCCAACCCACTCACCATCATTTTCGTCTTATCAAGATTTATTCTCATTTCTTTCCTTCAAACGTTTCTTTCCATCGCCAGAATTTGTCCCTTAAATCTTTCATGGTCTCGCCAACCAAAACCAAGTCATCTGCGTATAAGATTTCATTGATTGAAACCGTTCCTTACTTTCTCAATCACAGCATCAACCACTATAGCAAACAGCAGAGGTGACAACACTGATCCTTGATGGACACCAACATTTTAAAATTTCATCACATAATTCTGATCCCATCTTGACTTAAAATTGTCTTTGCTTCGTTATACAGACTCATCACTGCTTTCACCATTACCTCTGGAACTTTCTTCTTCCTCATCGTCTATTCCATAACTTTTCTCGAAACTTGATCAAATGCTTTCTCCAAATCTACAAAACACATACACAGCTTTCTCCCTTTATCTTGATAATCCTCTAGCATTCTGCGCAGAACAAAACAGCGCATCTATTGTCCCTCTTCCAGGCATAAAACCAAATTGCATTTTTTGTTCATGTTTACTAAGCATCGGATTTTCTTTTCCAAAACCCTTTCCACAATCTTTATCATTGCATGTTTTAGCAACTACACTCCTCTATATGCGCCACAACTCATTACATCTCCCTTCTCTTTAGAAATAGGCACAACCACACTAGTCCTCCATTCTTACGGCATGCCTCTTCATCTAACACACGTTTACAAAGTTACTCCATCACTTTAATCCCTGTATCACCAGATGCAATTAACGTTTCGGAATCTACCTCCGATGGCTTTCCCTGACTACATTTTTCTCAACGCTGTTATCACTTCCTGAACAGTCACTTTTTCTATGGGTCCCTCCACCACATCACGTCTGTTAATGGCCCCATTAATTTTATATTTTGTTCATAACCTTCTCCCTGTGTTCCTTCCATAAGATTTTCCTATCTTGTTCTGTCAAAGCTAAATTCCCATATCTTCCTTTCATAATGCATCTTCCGCCTATAACATCTTTTCCATCTCTTTTTATCAGCTTTACCAACTTGAAAACATGATTCGGTTTTCTCATAAATTCTTTGTTTTTTTCTCAGCTTCTTTCCTCATTGCACTTGCCACCACCTTCTTCGTTCTGTTTCTAATTTTCTCGTATGGCAGCTTATTAGCTTCACATCCCTCTTTACAGAGATCTTTATAAGTTTTTTTCTTTTTTGCTACAGCATCTTTCACCTCTTCATTCTACCACCACGTACAACTCCATCCTGCCTGACCAGCTTTTTCCGCCTTGACTCATCACATGCTTTCAAAAGTCCACCCTTAAAAGATTTTCATAAGTCCTGTGCATTTATTTCAACCAACCCTTCAACCCTCCTTTCGTATCTTTCTCTTATTACATCTTCCTTCAATTTCCACAACCTTCTTCTGACAACTCCTCCATTTTCCCAACTCTTTTCATTTTTTTCTTGTCAACATCAACGACAACCGACCTATGCTGCGATTCGCAAGGAATGGTTTTGATGTCGTATAGATACTTTATTTGTTCTTTTCCAATCAGGACAAAATCAATTTCAGAGGCAAATTGCCCTGCTTTAAACGAGACATTCTTGTTGTGTTTCTTCTGAAACCAAGTGTTGGCTACACACAATTCTTTTTCGTCACACAACTCAAGCAGCATTCTTTCTGCATTTCGCTCATCTATTTACTATCCTCCATGAAAACCTTCAAACCACTTTATTTCTTTCCCAACATGTCCGTTAAAATTCCCCAAACTCAAGACTAATTCATCATTGTCCATTACACTCCACTCACCTTTCATTTCATCATAAAATTGATCTTTCTCCACCAAGGCTCTACCACTTTCTGGCCCATATGCACAATCAATCTTACTAGCTCACCTTCGAAAGCTAACACCAGCGCCATAACTCTGTCATTTTTTCTTCAAACTTCTGAAACTTTCTCGCACAATTCCTCTTTTAACATTATTCGAACTCCTCCAGTCCCCTCATTATTTCCTGACCACCAAAACTTGTACCTTCTTCCCTTTACTCTCATAAAACGAGTTCCCTGGCCTCTCCATCTCACTTCTTGTAGACAACACATATTCATCCTTCTTCTTAATTGTTCGCACACATCCACTAATACTGCCTAGATTCCAACTTCCCACTCGAACATTGAGTCCTATGTAAGACTTTTTGGATCTTAATTTCTCGGAATTTCATGCACCCTTTGTCCGTTTAAGGACTCCCGAGACTTAAGCGCCTGTGTTATTCTGGGGATTCTTCGCACCCTTGCCCATCCAAGGGCCGCCAGAGACTAGGGACCATTTTTAAATCAACTTTTAGTTTTTTGGAGCGAAATTTTACAGTCGCATGGTCTTGCTGATACCAACCACAGTTTTCCGCAGTGGGCCTTGCCTTAGTCTCATTAGGCATACCCTACAAGGCAGCAGGGTTGCTGAGATAATTTAGCCAGTAAGTCGAGACCGTTGCACATGTGACGCCGCTCTGAGGCACTACTCAGCTTGATGAAAGTGATGAGACTTGTGTATCTTAACCCCAAGCAAATAAATGCATAGGCGACTGCTTAAGATTACAAAAGTACTACTCATCACTTATCACCTGCCACACAGTGAAAAGGGCAGAATTTCTTTTTACAGACTTTGCGAAGATGGGCTGCTAAATTTAATCCACGAAGAACAAACCAAACGCTAAAACAAAGATTAGGACTTGGCAGAAGGACTTACCTTTCCAAGCAGGAGCATTGTATCAACCAAACTTTGATGAGCAAGGGCCGACTTGAATTGCTGTTCAGCTTCACGAAACATTCCCAGGCGATGATAACATTTTCCGAGTTGTGACTTCCACCACCAGTCTTTGAACTTGGCCGCCTCAGTCGCAAGCGAAGCGAGTTCAAGACCCTGGTCAATAAACAAGAGGTCATTCTTTCCTCTAAAGATGAATAAGCCAAAAAAACTTAAAAATTTCGGACAAAATTTTTTAATTTTTCCTTAAACTTGTCGACTGGAAAGGTGATTTCCGATCGACATTGAATCAAAGCGTTCAATACTCTAAGAAAAAAAAGTTTTATACCCTGGAAACTCGACTGTTTGAGCAAATTTGCACTTGAAGAGGTCGATTAACTCGAAGCGAACAGTGCAAGAGGTCGATCTACTCAGAGGGTTCTGTGCAAAAGGTCGATCAACTTCGAGGGAACAGTGCAAGAGGTCGATCAACTTCGAGGGAACAGTGCAAAAGGTCGATCAACTCGGAGCAAACACTTCAAAAGGTCGATCAACTTTGAGGGAACAGTGCAAAAAGTCGATTAACTTCGAGGGAACAGTGCAAACATTTGATCTACTTTGAGGAAACAACAGTGCAAAAGGTCGATCAACTTCGAGGGAACAATGCAAGAGATCGATCAACTTCGAGGGAACAGCGCAAGAAGTCGATCAACTTGAAGGGAACAGTGCAAGAGAGCATTCAACGTCGAGGGAACAATGCAAGAGGTCAAACAACGTCGAGGGAACAGTGCAAGGGGTCGATCAACTTCGAGGGAACAGTGCAAAAGGTCGATCAGCTTCGAGGGAACATTGCAAAAGGTCGATCAACTTCGAGAGAACAGTGCAAAAGGTCGATCAACTTAAAACTTGGTCTATTAATTTCAATTTGAGCCAGAGCGAAGCAGAAATTGAAATTTTCCAATCTGGGGAAGTCATAAAACGATTTTCGCACAAAGACGAATGAACATTCTGATTTCCTCAATATGCTATGTTTGTAACATTACAATCGTCAACAAACAATGCTGCTCATAATATAGATCAGACACAATAACGACTCACATTTCTGACGTCGTTTTCATGATAAAAAATGTATTCGAAGAGAGTCTGCAAATGCAAGTACAGTATGTAGAATAAGATAAACAAAGCGAAATGAAGACCGACCTTTGCAAGAGCTGGCTTTGTTGCATATTTGGCGTAATTGAGACGAGAAAGGTTGATAAAAGGTCCATCTTGATGTGAAAGCATCGATGCCTGAACAAAACTTGTCGCAATGCTGAGCGATTAATGATGACTGTGACAAACTCACTGTTCCCAGACGGACAAATCTGCCGCTAGCTCCAGTTACAGGACGAGCTGTACTTAAACTACGAGGAGTTCGCAACGCTTGTTCCAACGTGTTACTCTGTCCAGACCGGCTTCCTACAAATGTCAATATTCAGGTTGCAATCACGGAGAGAATGAAACTGAACAAGGTACCTGGTCGAGCATAACCAGCTAACGGAATTCCAGTCTGCGTGACGGGACGTGTAGCAGCAGTTGATAATTGGTTCTTCCGCATTGCTTGCAAACTGGTTCCTGGTCCTAAACAAATTTGCATCCATCTTGTGCTTGGATTGAAAATTCGTCTTATTATGCAGCATTTACCACACAAAACCCTACCTCTTTATTATAGCATATATACAAGTGCTGCTCGCTCCAAGTTCTTGGCAAGCGCAAATGTGCCCAAAAATAAATTCTCATGTATTTGAGCGAAGTTAATGAAAGTTTGAACCAAATTTTCCCACTAAGTCGAGTTACCAGAGTATGACACTTATGTTTTGTCCCCAAATATTGAACACTTTTATTCCCAATTGGCCAAAATAACCATTCCAGTCAGCAACCCTGAAGAAAAAATTTCTCCAAACTCACACGTTAAAGAGAACAGCGTTGACGAGTCAACTAGAATATAAATAATGATGAACTAACTTGTAACTTGAGCGAAGCTGTTGTCGTCCATAGTTAGTTCAGCGATGCCTTGATCATCATTTTCTACTTCATCAACATAAATTTGCTGTGTAAGAGCTCGTGCTTTTAGTATCCAGGCACTCTGAAAAATCACACATTTACACTGAACACACTTGCTACGAATCTACCCGTCCTGAAAATATCACACATTCCCGCTGAACGCACTTGCTACGAATCCACCTATCCTGAAAATATCACACATTCCCGAAGAAAACACTTTTCTTTTTTAGTTGCATATTTATCCTCCTATTCCGAGAAAGCAATCACAGCGCTATAATGTGCTCGCTCAGGAATTGCCAGCCATCTGTCTACCACACCAAGATGGGGGAATCCCGCTAAGTGCCTTTCCCAACGACACAACAAGTAAACTTGCTGGCTTGTTTTCCACACAGTCCCTTTAATGCTGAGGAATCTGTGAATAGCTATTTTAAAGTCATTGGTTTGACCCGACTCAGAATCAAACCCGAGTCTACAGCTCCAGAGGCGGACGCTCTTACCACTCGGCCATCTGAGCTGCACTTGCTATAAATCAACCCATCCTGAAGATAACACACACTCCCGCCGAGCACACTTGCTATAAAGCCTTGGCATTACTTAGCATGAACGCTAATGATGATACAATTTCATTTGGATCCTAAATGAGAAACTGCAACGTTTGCACTTTTTGAGATGACAATTAAACAGCGATCAATGTCAGCGGTGAAGCCATTAACCTAGATGGATTTTACCCTTCGAATCTCCTCGAAAACATGCATTCTTCTTCAAGCAGTGGGAGTGCAAGTTTTCAACAACAAAAATCTCAGAGAATTCAACCTTTTCAGCGTAGAGACAAAAGCTTTAAGAAAGATCTATGTCACCATATTAAGAAACATTTTTTTGCTGATTTTACTACTGAAGGACAAATACCTGGTCATAAGGATTTTTTTCTAAAATTTTTCCACAATATGCAGCACATTCCTCAAACTTACGACGTCTGTAACAGCTTAAAGCAAGAAATAACAAATCCATTTGCAACTTCTACACAAAGTTAATACTAGAATACAATCTGAAAAGGAAGAGAAGGTGCATTATTATCTGGAAGTTTTAAACTCGTTTGCTCTTCTACGCCAATTTTCAATCTTTTTTTTTTGACAAGTTCACCACCTCGCATTTAGTTGCAAAAAATAATGAAAAGATGCCATAGCACAAAACAACAAAGATCCTTTGGTGATTACATTAAAATCAGACCAACAAAAAAACTTATAATTGAACAAAAACAAAAGTCAAAAGGAAACAAATGATATAACCATCAAAAGCCTTGTCAAAAATCAACGCTTAAAAAGCTTTGCGTCGTTTCTGAATTCAGAAAACAGCATTTCTGATCGTACCGGTAACAAGGGTTACTATACACATAACAACTGGAACTCATAGTAGGCATTGGGTATTTCCGTTTACCAGAACACAGCATGACTTTATTACAAATGCAAAACTTTCGTCACTTGCAGTAAGTACCGACATTTGTTACAACCTTTTTCGATCTGTGTGCCAAAATTGGCTAAAATCATTGGCCAAATTCTTCTGCGTGCCAACCGACAGTTTGCATTCCACCTTGAAAATATCGATGAAGAGCAAAAAAAAGGTCATCACGTCCGCTGATGTTCAATTTTCGTCCTAAAATCAGGTGAAGAGCAAAAAAAAGGTCATCACGTCCGCTAACGTCCAACTTTCGTTTTCCAAAAAATTAAAAGGCTATATGGCTCGCGTGCCAGAGAAATGAGCTTGTGTGCCAAATTCTGCACTAGTGCCAGGGGTTGCCCATCTCTAGCCTAGCGATACTGCACACAGGAGACAGATCCTACGTGACGGATTCAATTCGCGACTGGAGTCAATCACATTGACATATATAATGAGTGGCTGGTGACTCAAAGAGTGCAAGCTCACTTCGCAGTCTCCCTCAATTATTGGCACTTTCTTTTATGCTGTATGTACTAGGTGGGAAGTAGGATTGCGAGTGAAGCTGACCTGGTGAGCTCTGCTCTTTCACTTCATCCACAGTGTACATCAAATTGTGGTTTCATATTGTACATTGCAAGTATTTTTTTGCGCCCCTTTACCTTTATGCTGAAACAATAAATACTGAATAGGCTACAGTTGAATTTTCAGTTTAATATAATTTGAAAATAACCTTGCAGTTATTTGCAATTTTTGAAACTGCAAGTGGGTCGCTGAAATGCCAATGATGGGTCACTTTGTAACTCACGAGTCGGTCCTACTAAACACCGCAAAGGACTGAAACACCACAAAGGATGACAAAGGATCTCAAATTGATGTACTGAACACAGCAAAGAACAATAAAGGACTTGGAATCATACCATAACAAAGAACGACAAAGGACATTAAATTAGGGTTAGGGTCCTTTGTTGTACTTTGCGATGTTTAGTACATCAATCCTTTGTGGTGTTTTGTAGGACGTCCCACGAGTCAGTGGTCGAGGCCGGTGGTTTTCAGCCTTTTTGAAGTCGCAGACCCCTACATCAAGCAATTTGTTGTTGTGGATCCCACACAAATGGACACGATTTTAGAATTGTAATTGAAAGTAATTTGAGTAAAAATCAAAGACTACCTTCACCGAGGATGCACTGCTTGCCAAAGCTAACTATTTGAGGATATGATGAGCTGCACTTATTTTTTCAAGTAAAAATCTCCAACTGTGCTAAACACATCTCGCTGCTTACGCAAAAACAGCTCAATTTTTGGCATTGACTTTTTTGTATTTTGATAAAGGACCAATATTGTTTATTTACTCGTAATTATTAATTACATCAGAAACTCCTTTAACCAGTTAAACAGTGATAGCCTGCAAATAATTGCGCCACTGACCTTCTTCTTCTGCAGATTGTTGGTATGTAGCTATTCTAGAATAGAGCTTGGTGCTAAGCGCTGTTGATGCGCTCTAACCTTTTTAATGCAAAGATCTGACATGAGTTAGGTACCCACATAACCGAGCATGAAAACAGAAGGCGCACAAGTTGGAAGTTTTGTACAAACCCCTGGCCAAAAAAAAACCATCTCAGCCTCTCTGTAGTATTTCAAGCGTAACAGGGATGTTTTTTTTTAAATTAACATTTTTGCATTACTGACAGGGCCTTTTTACAAAATATCCCATTCACTTCTTAACCTGCTTAAATCACATTTAGATCACTTCATGCCACTACTGGTCTATTTCACACACATGATTATTAGCACCAGAAATTTATAAACAAGTTTGAAATGTGGAGTACGGTATATACTGTATTGCAAAGCCCGTGCAACTTTGTAGTTATATCGATTTTTGTTGTAATGCAATGCGTAATAAGCATAAATATTGGAATTTACCAACACTTCAACTGCGGGCGATTTAACATAAAAATTCTGAAGAGGCTACGAGCAGAAAAATTTTACATGGCTGGATCCAGGCCGCAGGTTGCCGACGCTTAACCTACAGTAAGCTCGGCAAATTTTCACACAATGACTTGATATCTGGATCAAAATTTGTGAACGCAAGGTGAAAATCATTATGAAGTAACTAACGATTTTTCCTTTCGTTCTAACAATGTCATAGCAGTGAAAGCATTTACAGATTAGTATGTCTTTGTGAAAGGCATAATTGTATTTTTCCAGGCAACGGTTCCAAGCTGTCTGTCGTTTCTCTATCCAGAATTAGATATAACAACAACTATTTCTAAGGAAGTTTCAGCCCTAACTGCAGCAAATTCAGCAGTGCTTCCTTACGTCAGTTTGCAGAGTTTTAATGCATTAGTCTTATCAAAAAAGGTAGCAAGAAGTTGCTTGGGCCCTAAAACTACCAGTACCTACCGGTATTTCTATCTTAAATCGTTCAGAAAAAAATCGGTTTTTAAACAACATTAATAATGATTAATAAACACCAGTTCTTCAATAAACTGCACTATTTTTGATAAAACTCTCAACACTTTAGCGGATTCCTTAGCCCTCACGGCCCCCTTCAAGTCATCCACAGACCACTTAAACCCCAGGTTGAAAACTACTGGTCTAGGCTATAGACCAACTCTGACAATAAGGCCCACTTTCAGACCTAGACTATACTGTATACAGTACACTGCGACGACAGCGAGTAACCTCGAAATGTCGTACACTGTTAATGAACAACTAAAAAGCAATGTCCTTCCTGGCCTACCAGATGACTTCCTCTTGTTGGTTAAATTTAAATTTGCAGTTTGCAAAGGTTGAATTCTTTAAAAAATATTTATCCGAAGGGATGAGTGATCCTGGCAAGATCATTCGTCCTGGAAGATGAATGTTACTTACCTGAGGGCGGCTGATGAAGGCTATTAGCCAGAAACAGCGCTGTCTCGCTCTACGATACACTGTTATTGTTCCTAGTGGTACCATTGTGCCACAGTGTACCTATTACTACTAACAGTGGAACCACTTATTGTGTTCAGTGTATGGAATAAAAATCTCAGCTTAGGTGATATTTTTTCATTAAATTTGCAAGGAGTTTCTAGTCTAGTACATTTGATTGTACCGGTAACAATAATAGTGAGCAACGTCATTATCTATTAGACAGTAGATCATGAACGCAGCTTGGCAGAGCTTATCCCTACTTTTATTTCCTTTCTGCAAAACTACAAGCTGTTGGAGATATGAATTTGTAGTTCTTCCCCAGTTAATTAACGAGTACAATATGACGGAATGAAACATGGAATAATAAATTAATTTGCTAGTGATTAAAAGTACATAGTGTTTTAGTTTAAAAATTAGCCCACAAATTTTTGAAAGGTTTTTATTTAGTTTTTGGACATGATTTTTCCAGCTTAACAGTTCATCTAATAGCACACTTAGATATTTAATACAATCACTTCGTTTAATGTTTACGTTATTTACTGATAAGCTAAATTTTGAGGCATCAAGGGACTTGCGACTTATAGCCTAATTATAAAACAACACTTTGAATAGTTTAGCATTTTCAATAAAAAGATTATAGCCAGTATATTTGCAATCATACTCACAAACGTTTCGGTAAAAACTTATACCATCATCAGTGTGAAACTACATAGGCACTAGGCTAGAATAACCAGCACAAGAAAGAAACTATTTTAAATACAGCATAACTATTACGTCATAAATGAATGTTACTTACCTGAGGGCTGTATTATAGCTGTATTTAAAATAGTTTCTTTCTTGTGCTGGTTATTCTAGCCTAGTGCCTATGTAGTTTCACACTGATGATGGTATAAGTTTTTACCGAAACGTTTGTGAGTATGATTGCAAATATACTGGCTATAATCTTTTTATTGAAGTTGAGTTCGAAAACCCATCTTAATGCTCCTAGTTTAGCATTAGTTTATTAAAGTACATCCATTTTTCAATTTTCTCGATTTCTTCATTAACCATTACTTGCAAGCTGTGTGGATTTTGGTGGGAAATATGCAAGTTAGTATCATCCGCAAACAAAGTACTATTAGCATTAAACTTTGAAGCTTGAGAAAAATCATTAATAAATAACAAAAAAGGAGTGGGCCTAAGACAGAGCCTTGTGGAATTCCGTGAGTTACTGAAGAATATTTTGAAGCTTTTTGTTCTATTTTAGTGCAAATTTTTCTATTTTCCATATAGGGTTTCAGCAAATTCCAAATTTTTCCTCAAAAACCGTAGTGGTCTAACTTCTTGAGTAGAATTTTGTGGTCAAGGGAATCAAAAGCTTTTTTGATATCAAGAAATAGGCTATAGCACATGTATATTGATTTTTATCAAGATTATCAAGAAATTTATCATAAATTGTGGTAATTGCTAGTTCGGTGGAACTGTTTGTTGTAAATCCAAATTGCTCAGGAGATAATATATAGGCTAATATTTGTCAATAAAATCTATATAATAATTTTAGTCTTCAATGCTTTTTCAAAAAATTTTCAAAATAAGTTTAAAAGAGAGAAATGTCAAAATTCAAGTTTTTTGGGTGTTAATGTTTTAGGAATTGGAATGACTTGACCCACTTTAAATTCATCCAGAAAACATTCTTGCTGCAAACATTTACTGTATAATTTAGTCAAAATAGTCATAAAACAATTTTGCTTCCCCCCTTGCCTCTCGGCCTCTTTAATGTTTTGCTAGTCTGATCTTCCTTAATTGCCGAAATGCTATTTTGATTTTTTTTTGCACTTACAGAATTGTCAGTTTAGTTGTTTACGTTATAAAAATTTTTCAACTACTTTTTTTTGCTGTGGAACTACCTTAGTAGTTAATGCAAGATACGTCATTTAAGATTTAAGAAAACTATTTTACTTTTAATTGCTTCATAGCAGCATAAATGAGAAAAATGCAGTTCAATGAAAACACAACGGAAAACCGAAATTGTTGCATCGCATTGCAATGAAAGTTTCTCAAGGTTGAATAAGAAAGTTAAACAGAACAGAAAAAACATAGTAGCTATTTTGTTTTATATTTAGTAGCAATATATATATTTTGTTTTGGTTTTGTTTTTTGTACCGGTTTGTCAAATCTTCATTATACTCTTGAGAATACGTTGAAGCACATAATGAGTTGGGGGCCCATCTTTGCATAGGGAGAATACACAAAGAATGTCGCAGCAGTGGTGAGCCGTTGGTAATGTTGTGTCCGATTTGATCGGCCCAGGAATCTTACCTCAGACCTACTGCACTACAAGCGATGTGGCAGTGGCGTTGGAAGTACTTTTAAGTAGGGGAGGCTCAAATTTGTGCTCCCACTTCACTATACTCGCCATATTATGCCAAAGCGTGTAACGAGTGGCGGGGCCCATCTATCTCCACAGCTTAGCACCTGGGCTACACAGTTCAGAAGAAACGTCGCAGCGATGGCGAGCCGTTGGCGACACTGTGCCGATTTGACCGATCCGGGAATCGAACCCCAGACCTACCGCATTGAAAGCGTGCGCTTAGCAACTAAGCTAACAACATACATCATGCGTAAAAAAAATTACAAATTCATTTTTTGTTCTAGCAGTTTTTGGAGTTTGCGAGATGCAGTTTCACTTCGTGGAAGCCAAAAGCTGAACGAAAGAACATCATAAATTTCGACTAAGCCTTCATACTAATTACTCAAACAGTATTGCTTCTCAGTAAGTTGATATATCATATTTTGTACTTTCTTCTGGTGGTTTTACGACGGTGTCAGTTCTTGCGTACAATTGCTCTCAAAATCACTTACTCTTACAAAAATGTATGCAGAAGACACATCACTCATAAGTTTTGTGCTTAATTTCAAGGCCTGAGGAGAGGGCTCAAAATTTCTATGGGGGGGAGGGGGCTGAAAATTTTTATGGGGGGGCTTTAGTCCCCCTCAGCCCCTACCTTTCAATGCCCTTGTGATGTGGTTAACCACTACACTATTCCGGCCGACAAAACGATTTTATAATCTTGGGAATTACAAAGTGTTTTGAGTAACATAGCTTGCATTGCAAAGTTTGTGATGATTTAAAAGTTGTTGCTTGTAGTGTGCCGCAGCCATATCAAAGTTTCTAGGTGTGCCCTGACGAAAAAAAGTTTGAACAGCACTGGTCTAGAGAAACTGATAATTGAGAATAGGTTGTGTTTATTAAAATACTTAGTCATGCTGTCCATAGCATAAGAAACTGTTTTCTACCTGAAGTACTTGTAATAAATTGACACAGCTCAGTTGTAAGTATTTGAACATAAAAATTACTTCTTTTCTATTTTCCAAAACCAGCTATTCACGTATAATTCACGTTCTGCAGCGACAGCGCACGCCACTGTAAAGTCGCTGTATGGGGCGGATGGGCGGTGCTTACCGCTAAACCAATGCAATTAAGTGACGTTTTTTTTGTCATTAAGCGTTAATTTTTGCAGTTCATTCACATTTGTAATATTCCTCAATACTTTCGCTTTCACCCATCTAGGTGTTGCTTCACGCGTTTTTGTCGAAAAGTCCTACCGTTATCTAAGCCAAAGCATTTTCAGCCGATTTATACCAGCAGCATTGTGACGTCACAGCCCATTGTGATGCATCATCGAAATCATGAATAGGTGAAAGCAAGCACACAAACAAGATATTCGAATTTAAACCAACAAACTAGGGTGGTGAAAGACACAGCGCTGACACAACTAGTCATAGTAGTCTAGCACAGGGTTGGCGAATCTCTTTTGGCAAACGTGGCTAAATACTAAAAATGAAGTTTAAGCAAGTTAATGTTGCGTTAACAAAATAAGAACATAATTATTGCCTGAATTTATTGTTATATACAAAGCAGGGGTGGCCAACCTTTTCAGGCTCGGGATCGACTTTCGCTAAGTTGTACAGTTGTAAGGGTGATAGCTAATGGGAGATAACGGTACCCAATCGGCAAACGAAAATGCGATGTAGAGAAAAATGGTTTTTACGTCTGCAGATGCCCATTTTTCACTGGAAATATCAATGAAGTGCAAAAAAAAGTCTTTCACGGTATGTCTGCAGATGCCCATTTTCCACTGAAAACATTGAAGAAGAGCAAAAAAAAGGTCTTTGCTCTTCACGTCTGGAGATGCCCATTTTCTACTAAAAACATCGATAAAGAGCAGAACAAAAGGATGAAGGTTTTCTATCTGCAGATGCTCATTTTCTACTGAAAACATAACATAAGGTCCACAGTACCGGTACATGAACTGGAAATGTTTTTGCCACTGTTCCCTCTAAGTTTTTAACAAGTGCGATCTTGCCCAAATATAGGTAGATTTTAATACAAAATATCAAAGTTTGATGCAACTTTTGCCTCAAAGTTGAGTTCCAGAGTCAGAGAGTACCGATATATGCCCGATAACTTCTGTTTTGCACCAAAACAGTGAACACTTTTTTTTTTATTTCCAAGACCACAAAAACACACAATAACAACACGTAGTAACGGCAATGGTCAAGAAATAGGCAGAAGCAGCAAAACGACATACGTTATAGCATGCACTGCAATATGATCATGAAGCCAAAGATAAAAAAAATTTGCATGGCTGCTACACCTGAACAAAGAAAGAATGAAATTAAAAATAAAATAAATAAAATACCGTATATACTCATGTATAAGTCGACCTCGTGTATAAGTCGATACGCATTTCAAGACAAGAAATTGCATCATTAAAGGTATTACTCGTGTATAAGTCGACTCCACAATTTGCAAATGTTTTGGAATAATTACTCTGTTTGGTAAAAAAAGAAAAAAAAAAAGAATCTTGGTTGGTAAAAAAAGAAAAAAGCAATGCCTGAATACAGTAAGTGCATGCGTCCTGTGCGTGAAATGCATGTGAAAAGTGCATGCAATGCCTGAATGAACGTTAACAAAATAATTCTACCGTATACTGTGTACTACTATACTGTTAACTAACTTTAGCATGTTTGTGTATTGCTTGTATGCCAGTATTAATGATGTAATGAAGTAATAATAGAGTTTTCTTTTCATACTACATACAACTCGACTCAGCAGCAACATGTCCAAAAACATTACTCATGTATAAGTCGACCCTGGAAACTTTACCTTAAAATCGGGTCCCAGAAACTCGACTTATACACGAGTATATACGGTAATTGCACACTAATAGCAAATGAGGAGCACCATACAATAACAATACAAGCTTGATGATTTGTCAAGTTATCTGCTGCAATGAATACTGCAATGTAGACCTTAATCGGTTCTTCGCAGTCTCCTTGTTGATGTAAAAAATTTTTTTTCTCGTTAATATTGAACTTTATTACTTGTCCCTTATGTTGCCCTAACTTGTGTTTGTTTTCTTTTAAGACATCAACTAAATAAATTGCTACTGACTGACTGAATACAAAAGTATAAGTGGAATATACTGTAGCTAAATAATGACTTTACATTTAAGCGGCAAAAGCTGTAGGTTATCATGTACAATAAGAGGCAATATGACTTCTCATGACAAAAAATTTTTTTAGAGCTTAAGTAAATGATTATGCACCTCATTACTAAACTTTTTTAAACTTTTGCAGTCATAGTCTAGGGTATCGCTGGGGGGAGGTTGTTCCAAACCACAGGGCCCTTACCATCGATATGATTGCTGGGTAGTAGACAACCTACAGAGAGAGGGAATTAGCGTGCTACCACTTCTAGTTTGAACTGGAAGATTTTCGGTTTTTTTGGTCAGAAAAAAACTTTTGAAAACAGGAGGGAGGCGGTTATTGTTAAAATGGAACATAAACTTAGAAGTTTCCTTTATCATCAAGTGATTGATAGTTAAAAATTTATGAGATTTCATAGGTCCAACAACAATAATTACTAGTACCGTTTCAGACGACAACCTTAAAGATTTGCAAAATTTCATCCAAAATTTCTCATTTTTCTCAAATTTCACACCTTAGAGGGAACAGTGGTTGTTGCCCAAATTTGTCATAAAAATGCCAAACTGGGACCCGATTGACCACCAGGTATGTAAAGATCAACTTGATGGCCACCACTGATGTGGGCTAACAGTTACCGTACCTGGTTAAATGAAATCTAGATTAAAGTATCATTAAGTGCTGTGCCATAAAAAATCTGCGGCGTGCCACATCTGGCACATGTGTCATAGGTTTGCCACCCTTTGGTCTAGCACTGAGCATACAACAGTACCATGTTACTCATACCCTGTCATAGGCCTAGCTGCAGTTCAATGGTTGAATTATTTGCCTTCGAAATCACAATAGCATCTGTGCTTACCCAGAGCTCCAGCAGATTTGAGAGATTTTTTGTGGACACACGTCACAATGGTTCTTCCAGGAGTGAACATACTGTATAGAAAAGTACCGGTACTATCGTATATATACTGTGTCGGTACTACCGGTACTACTACTACACAGATACAGGGTGGCTAGCACTGCAGCACTCTGCACCACCCCAGTACCGGTAGTCCATAGCCTAGTACCGGGTAACTGTAACTCTTCACCTTTGTAACTTTTCTACTCATTTGCTTTAACTCAGCCCGCAGTGGAAGCTATCAACAATTGCATTCTCCGCTCACCCTATTAGACTAGACCAGCATTTCCCAAACTATGGGTTGCGACCCACCTGTGGGTCGCAAAAAGAACCTTGGTGGGTCAAAAAAGTTATAGAAATCTTGAAATAAACTGTAACTTTTAAATTCAATACGTCAAAAACTACAAATTGAAATTGATGTCAAGCCCATTACGCAAAAGAGCAAGATCATCCTTCTCGCGAACGTTACTCAATTTGAAAGATTAAATTACTGTAATTAGTTTCTTTTGTCAATGTTTTGTTGATTGAATAAAGTTAAGTGGGTCGCCGTAAGCTGTGGTAATAAACAGTGGGTCCCAACTCTGAGAAGTTTGGGAACCACTGGACTAGACTACGCAATTCCGCTGATCAAAGGCAATTAAATTAAAAATTAAAACACGAAAATAAAAAAATAGTTTTCGCAACAAGCAGCGACGTCTAATGGAAGGATGAATAAAAATCTAAAATTTTTATTTTGTTTTTGAAAAGATTCACAGTAAGTTGGAAAGCCTCCTTTAAGCCAGGTTTTAAAAGCAGATTTTGCGTTACTGTGATAACGCGGCTTCAATCTGACCCACCGTGGACTGAAAGTCTTTGCCCTCCTATTAGTAGTCTTTCTTCCCGGGTAGTTGGGACGGGAAATTTCCGGGAAATTGAGGTTTTAAAATTTCCCGTTTTCCAAGAAATTTGTGTCTGGATTCCGGGAAATTTTTGCTCATTTTATGAGTTTTAGTGGTACCAGCAGAGGTGGGCACGGTACTCTTTTAAAGTACCGACGGTACCGGTACTCGGTACTTTGTTAAAAGTACCGGCGGTACCGGTACTTGAAAATCAAAAGTACCGCCGGTAGTACCTCGGTACTTTTGTTACTTTTCAAAAAAAGTTTTAGAAGGAAAGTACTGCCCTATATTTTGTTGATTTTTAAGTAAAACTGTACAGTTTCATAATAATTAGGCCTATAGCTATTAGCTAGATAAATACTTACACTGGAGTGCTTTGCACTGTTGGTGATGGAGTGCTGATAAAGCCTCTGACCCAACAAGAGGAAGTCGTGATGACTTCCCGTCCAGTAGGCCAGGAAGGACATTGCTTTTTAGATAAATACTTATTATTCAATATTGTAGTGTTACCGGTAGTAGCCTACTAGGTACGGCACAACTCACGAATTGTAAACTATGCATCAAGCATCAAAAAACGGTACAAAACAAGCTATAGTTAGTGCCAGTGTTTAGCGTAACCAAAATCAGAAGAAATGCAACAATTTTCCTCGCCCATAAGAATGGGCCGCTACGCATAAAGCGAAAACTTTTTTTATTGGAGACTACTTTTTGCGCAGAAAGTGACAAAAAGATTGTTTAAGAATTTTGAATGAACTGGAACCCCATAACCAGAAGTGGCTTACGCTGGAGCTTTCAATGGAAGGAGTTCGCCATAAATCATAATGACGTCAAATCTTTTAGTGAAGTCATTAAAAAAGAAACAGAATTTTTAACATCGGAGTGTGTAGACAAGGGGTACTCAATTTTTTTAGAAGCACCAGATTTGATAATGCAAAAGTGCTAGAGGAGTCAAAGGCCAATAATATTTTAAGGTATGCTTTGCTATTTTTTAAAATTTGTTGCACTCCGGATCTTCACGTAGGATAAATTGTTCTAACTTTTTTATGGCGCCTAATTTTCGTGTCGGTGATTATCAGAAAGCACTCAAAGCTGTAGGTTAGATTCATGAGATCATAGACTTTCTATTATATAGACTGGAAACTTAGAATTATGCCTTTTTTCTCTCACGCTTCAGTTGTTCTGGGTCGACAGCGATGTCTGGACGATCTCGCACAAAAGCTATGCTGCTACAACCTTCTGTGAGCGATTGCAAATGGGCAGCAGGAATTGTACATAAAACATTATCGCAAAATCCAAAATATGAAGCTCTATTCAAGAATTTTGCGTTTAACAAACACAACACGCTTTATAAAAAAGTAGAAGTAATAACTTAAATAGCACGCAATATGACGGTGTTTTAAGTGTGTAATGCGTATGCATGCGGATTGTGAGTTACTCGTCGCTTCTTCGTAATTTTCTTGAAACGGCAGCGTTTTTTTCAGGGGTATTGATCTCAACAGAATTATTTACTACTGCAATATGATATTATAATTTAAACCGCAAAATTCGGAAATTCAAGAATATATCGCCAGTATTTGCTACTTTATTTTCATCAAAAGTTCTTTAAGCAATAAAGCAAACGTTTTTATTATAAGCTTCATTTTGCACGACAATGCAAACATAAAGCGTCTATTCGATTGCATATGGTGTGCAAAACTTTCAGCGCCAACTGAAAAGTTTAATTGCAACTGTAAAGAAAAGTTTTTATGCCTAAGTTGGGGTTGTCTTCTTGTCGATATTTTTGAAGCTTCAGTGACGCGGCCATCATACCTTCATTTGGTAGCCAACAACGAATGGCTTGTGACATAAGAACTACAACTGAGCTATATCAGTTTTGGTTATTAAACCTACGACATTGCTATTTCTGTAGTAGTCATAATCATTGAAGTACGATTAATTATCTCCGCTTAGGCTCTCGTTGTTGGCACAGCAGGTGGGATATTGCAGACTGGAGCATTTGGTTACACTACAGCAATGATGAGAAAACTATTGGTTCAGTAATTATTCAATCTCCCCAAGCTTTGTTGTTGCATTTTTGGATATGATTTTCGCAATGGCTCGACAGAGTTACTAAAGCAAGAAATGAATTATATTTTAAAGCTTGAGCATGACAGAAATTTTTCGCAAGTCTGAATTTGTTCTATACTCATAACGACAATGCTACTGCTGATTTTTTGTCCCTACAATAAAAAATAGTAATAAAAAAAGTATCACCGTCCTCTTAGCTACAAAATTTATCTATACTGTAGATTCGTGATTGCAGAACCGGCGCCAAAGGGGGCCAGCCCCCCCAATTAACAAGCTTATTCTTTTGAAGACAGCGGCTTTTGTGCTTAATTTCAAACTTTGGCCGCCCTAAGTCGACTGCTCTAGCGCCGGATCTGTGTGATAGCATTTGCAATCGCAGTGCTAAGCATATCGTATGAGTAAATTAGTTTACACAATATGTTGAAAATCTATCAGCTAGGTTTTACCTATTTGTTTATTTGCATACTTGCCCTCCTATCGCAAGAAAGCGTCAAGGCGCTATACCGTCCAAAATACGTCAGGCGATCATGACCGTCCAAAATACGTCAATCCACTAGTACACGTAGTCCTATTCAATTTTCCTTTAGACCTATTTAAGAAGGAACAAAATCGTCTCCATCTGTAGCAGTTTTTTCAACACTACGATAGAGTTTTATGAAATGCTTGATTTTGAAATTGTACAATCGTATTGGCAGTGACTTGATCTCCAGTCCCCACATTATTTCTAAAAGTTTGAACTTTTTCATAAAGAAATGAATGTACTGCACTTAAATTATACAGTTTGCCAAGGCTTATACTTTATGGAATTTTGTGTCAAATGAAAAGGTTTGAAAAATCTCTTCGGATATATGTCATCAAATATGCGAAAAAGACAAAAGTCGTCGTGACATTTTAGACCACATAATTGAAACAGTTCACCACAACATGAAATATTTCAAGCAATTTTTTCAAAAAAATTCCATACATGCTTAAACTCGCAAAAGAAATCGAAACCTTTTGTATTTACATCGCAGTTAAAGTTTTCTCAAAAAAACCCTACCAAGGGCATATACAATAAATAAACTGAAGCAAATTTTCAATTTCAAACTAACGTTTCTGCAAAACTCTTAGAATATTTAAACGTAAATATAACGTTGCCTTTACTTGAAAAATTTTGTTTTCGAATGAAACAGAAATTAACGTTATATTTTTTGATCAACTAAACAACATCGATCTTTTTACAGCGTTGACACACCTTTCCCACACACCAGTCATCACAAATACTAAATACTAACATTATCAGCTAAATTTTAATCGTTATTTTTGTACATTATGCAGTAAAACTTACTGCTTTGTAGAGCTTTTTCAGCGCTAGCGAATTAAGTATACAGAATAGATCGAGCGAGCAAAAAAAGGCTCCGTCCGGGAGCAAAGTTTATTTCTTCTATTATACACGCTTTTTTCTCTCGCGCTGAGTTTCCAGTCTATGTAATAGAAAGTCTATGATGAGATCATAATAATAGACAATACTTCGTGCGACCACGGACGAGGACAATATGAAAACTCATGATCGCGAGACTGGAGACCTTGGGTGTAGAGCAGTAATTCTCAAACATTTTTGTTCTACCGCTTCCTCTTGAAAGTTGAAGACTTTCATCTCACCCTTAACAGGAAGCAAGTTTTCAGAGGGGTGTACGCTGGGCGTAGACATTTTCTAAGATGAGGTTGCGTAAGTGCAAAGACACGTTTTGCTTTGTGAGTTTAGTATCTTATGAATTAAGATATAGCAAGCGATTAAGTTGGTTGGAGCAAAAAGCATATGCGTTAGGAATAAATCCCATACCGGGACTGACAGATGGCGAATAAGCTACAAAGTAAGATGGGAAGAGCTGCTGCAATAGACTGTCATAATCAGCAATGATTAGTTTGAAATGTTATACAAATATTTGTCGAGCTGACACGAGTAAATGTAATACAAAATATAGTAAGGCCCAGAGGTGGGCATTCCGCAATTTGAAGCGCAAAGCGCTAGTTGCGCAACTTCCGTACGTGAAGTTGCGAAGCGCTTTAGCAAATTATTTTTAGCCATTGCGCAAGTTGCGCTGCGCTTCAAGGAAAATAAATCCTTCTTGCGCTTTATTGCGTTGCGAACTAAAAAATATATAATAGTGTGCACATTATTGCGCTCCGAACTGAAAAGAATCTGGTTGCTTGCGCTTTGTTGCGTTGCGCACTGTCGAAAGTTGAAATACTGCGTTGCGCTTTGTCGGATTAATTAAAGCGCAATGCGCTGGAGTAAGCAGTTTTTTGTAACTGTTTTTAATAGAATAGCAGTTTGTTTCTTGATGCGTACAATAGGCCTATAGGTCAATTTTTTGTAGCAGAAATTTTCAGCTCATCAGAAATGTGGTACACTAAAGTCTTTTGCTTTTTAAAATTATTGCAAGTGCTTAAAGAGATCATTGAGTGTAGAATAAATTGTATTTACTTGTTGTTGTGGAGAACTTCGCCGCATATGCAAATTATGATTTACCGCGATGAGGTGCTTTTAACGGCACGCGACAATGCAACGTGGCGCAGTGGTTTGGAGCGTCGTTTTTGCGACGACCATGATCGCAAGGTTGATGGTTCAACTCCCAATCTAGTCTCGTTGTTGCGTCCTTGGATAAAATGCTTCACGTTGATTATCTCTGCTTGGTGAAATCTGGCAAGCGGCAAATTAAATAAGTCAGAAGCAAAATTCAACCGGAAAACTCGGAAACAAAGACAACTCCTAAGCGAGTCTGGATTCGTCCTAAGCAGCGCCTCCTTCGCTTTCTCGT
The DNA here is from genome assembly GCA_964006365.1 of Trididemnum miniatum. NCBI lineage: Eukaryota > Metazoa > Chordata > Ascidiacea > Aplousobranchia > Didemnidae > Trididemnum > Trididemnum miniatum. The sequence goes on from OZ023233.1 coordinate 157,574, forward strand.
GATAAGAGGATGAAGATGAAGAAAGCAATCATCAGCAACGCATCTTTTTTCGCTTCTTATTTAATTTTCCTGTTCATTGACCGCGCAAAATCCTGTTACAGTCACTTGCATTAAAATCGTTGTCGCGTTGTAGTCAACTGCGTGCTGTTAAAAGCACCTATAAAAATAACTCAAGAAAAAATTGCATTGCTTATATGCCTACTCGTTGCGCTTTATTAAATTTTTCATTGCGAAAGTTGCGTTGCGCTTTTTCTTTTGTATAAACCTCATTGCGGAAGTTGCGTTGCGCTTTAATGCAAAAAAATTATTGATTGCGGAAGTTGCGTTGCGCTTTAATGCGAAAAAATAATTGATTGCGAAAGTTGCGTTGCGCTTCAGTGAATTTAAAAATTAGGTTGCGCTAGTAGCGTTGCGTTTCATGACTTAACAGAACTTTTGCGCTTTGTTGCGCTGCGCTTCAACCAATTTTTAAAAAATGCCCACCTCTAGTAAGGCCTATGCTATTAAAGTAGGCCTCAGGCCAAAAATGTTTAGAATGTGGGCCTTCAAAAAAAAAAAAAAAACTTCAAAAAATTAATTTCCGCTCGCTAATAAAAAGGTCTATATCGATCGAATTCCATCGGATTCACAAGAAAAAGTACACAATTATTTTACATTTTCTCATCTTTTTAAGGAAATTCACTCAAGAAACATTATTGCAGAGAGTTGTAAGTCGGTGGAATGTCTGTCGGCAGCATGGCCAAGTGGTTTGGAGGGTCGTTTTTACGAAGGCCATGCTCGCAAGGTTGGCGGTTCAACTCCCACCCAAGCCTGGTTGTTGCGTCCTTGGACAAGATGCTTCACCACAATTATCTTTGCTTGGTGGAATCTAACTAGCAGCAAATTGAAGAAGTCAGAAGCAAAATTTAAGCGGAAAACTCGAAAATACAGGCAACTCCTAAGCGAGTCTAGATTCGTCCTACACATTGCGCCTCCGTCGCTTTCTCGTGATAGGAGGATAAAAATGAAGAAGAAATCACATCAAAGAAAATCAAATGTCCAGAAAAAGCCTATATGCGAAATTACGAGTCAAATCCGAAAAAATGAATTTTGAAATCTGCAAAAAAGACGTTTTAAAACTACTTTAAATTTTCTGTCGTCCTTGTTAAGTTAGGTTTCAACTTGCATTTAAATACGCAAAACTCAACCAATCCAACCCTGAGCCTGCTGAGATAAAGTAATACGAAGTTATTCAGAGTTTAAATTAAACATCCCGCGGAATCGCATCGAACAGGAAGAAAAATATTTCAGTGGGCGCATGTAGCCTATTTCACTAGGGCTGCCCATTGCGCAACTCTGTTTAACATTAATTAAGCCACGTTGTATGCAGCAGGCTGTTGAAAAATCTGCCCAGGTCTTGAGACTTTCTCTAATAGTAAAAACCTTATCAACGGACGGTGACGCAAAAAAAACCGACGAAACGGAACTACAGTATTAAAATACTTTTACTCTGAATTGTCTTTCAAAAACAAGACCATTTGGGAAAGGTCGTCTAATCTAAAAGACCACTTCGTTTCGGCTTCAAAATATCTTTTCCAGAGGAAAAGCATCTTTCTATTGCCGCGCTTGACGGGATGGCAGTATTGTATTTTAAAAGCAAATTTTTCAAACGATTGCTGCGGAAGGACTAGCTGAGCGCTTCACCAATGATGCATTTTGTTCGCACAGCTTCGATTATGTATGACGTCATTTGAGACCAAATGGGGGGTTGTAACCCCCAAAATCTCTCCCGTTGCTCTGGGCTACGCCAATGCCCACAGCTACTAGCTAACAACACTAACAGTTTTCTTCACTATCCAGTTCACTTTTCAGACAAAACACCTTCCAGTACTCTAACAGGTTACCCTGTACCAGTATCCTCACCACACATTCGTAAGTCGATCTACTGTAGATACTAAGCTGGACTATAATTAGCAGATCTACCAGCACTGAGCGCCAGTCATCCACTGTTTGTTTCCTCTAAGGTGCGAAATTTGAGAAAAATGAGAAATTTCGGGCAAAATTTTGCTGTATTTTTCTAAGCTTGCTGACTGGACAATGGAATGGTAATTTTTTGTTGGAATTAAAATCAAGGTGTTCAATACTTTGATGTGAAACAAAAGTCTCATACAATTTGAGGCCAAAATTGACTCAACTTTCTTTGACCCCCCTAAATTTTTGGGCAAATTTTTTGCTCAAATTTATGTTTGGTCAAATTCGCACTTGCTAAAAACTTATCTAGGAAACAGTGCAGGCATCTATGACCATGCTAATGGTGGGCTATGTAGTAATTTCATCGCCTAAGTTAATCGGTATATTTGCACGGATGAAAATCATGAGTCATGACACCTGACTCCAACCTAACAAGTGACACTGTGACAAGTGCACAAGCCTCATGTGTGTTACCGAGCACTATTTTGCTTTTATGGTTCCGCAATCCGCATTCCGAATCCGATGTGCTGAAACTGCCGAGTGCCGATGGCCCGAGATCTGTGATGAAAAGATGTTGCCATGTTAAACAGAAAACTATTTTTATGCGGAGTTGGAAAACTTTTTATGTATTGAAACATCCGATTTAAGCATTTTTTCTTGAAATACCGACCAAACATTGTTTCAATGAAAAATCACAAGATTTTGCCCAAAATTCACAAGATCAAAATCAAAATCACAAGATCTTGTGGAAAATCGCAAGACATTTTTTTTCTTGTTTTTTTAGAGGTGGAGGAGGATTGTAGCGGTAGTGCTTTAGTTTTGTGACGTCACGCTTTTTGCTTCGTATATGTTCTATTCTGTGACAGTACATTTGTGGTATGCTTTGCTGTACAGGATATATTTTCCGATTCGTTAATTTTTAATCAATCTCTTGTGCTTCGAGAAGCGCGAATTGTTAACTTCACGTTTTCTCATAAAAGTTTGATAATTGAAAGTGGATAGCTAATGGTGGGTTTTTCTCTGAAAATTTAAGTGTGTCTTATAACTAGATAAGCGTAGTGAGCGGAGTTCTACAATTTGTGCATGCGGCGTTATCATGCTTCCATTTGAATAAGATTGCAGATTTATAGTAGATAAAATAAATTCGTTTACAAGAATAATCATATTTAGTTAAGTTTAGTTAGTTAGTTGCATATTTACCCTCCTATCACGAGAAAGCGATCAAAGTGCTATACGAGCTCGCTTAGAGTAGCCAGCCATGTGTCTACCACACTAAGATGGGGGAATCCCGCTAAGTGTCTTTCCCAACGGCACAACAAGTAAACTAAAGTCACGGACATACAATCCAAGGTATTGATGGGAAGCTTGGAAGATCGTCCATTTGCTTATTACTCTGGTGAGTGTATCTTATACGTACGTTAGCAACACTTATCAATCCTCCAACATATAACCAGTGTCCCCTGACCAGTGTTTGCCCAGCCCCGAGCTAAAACTTTCTAAAAGTTTCGCGTTTCTTCAGCAATTGCCGAAAAGGAGAACATTTGGGCGTTTTTTAATGTCCTCGGAGGACAAATTATTTTTCATTAAAAAAGAGGACATAAAAAGAGGACGTATGGTAAGCCTGCTTCCCTACACCTATCCCCACATCTCCCCTTATCTTTCCTTACTCCCCAACACACTTTTTTATACCTCCCTTCACACTTCCGCACACTTCTCCCCACGGCTCCACTTACACTTACCCAAACTCCAACACACTTCCAAACTCCTCCCTCCACACTTCCCCTTAAAATTCGTCTATTGATTACAGCAGAAACTCTGCTGTAACAGATCTGCTTCAATTTTCGGCTCATCATCTAGTGATGAGCAAAATAAGGTCGTAGCGTCCGCAGATGTTCGAATTTAGGCCCGAAATAAAAACAAATATTATCGCGTCCGCAGGCCGTAGTTTGAGCGGATAAATTTTGCATTCTAAACCTGACAATTCTGAACCCCGGGCCCCCGAACAGTGACTCCTTCTGCCCCCACTCTCGGCGGGCCTGCTCGTGAGTATTGTTATATATCAAAGAGAGTGCTCAGTGCATTCAAAATCAAGCGTTATTTTAACCTAGTGCAATGCTGTATAATTATTCTACTACAACAGCAGGCTATACCAATTCTATCTGCTAATAACTAAAGTTTTACAAAGCTCAAAGAAAAATTTTTGTACTGCTGGATAAATCGTTGCACAAAAACAAGATTATGCTTTATTTTAAGATGAACCTGAGAACGTGCTCTCAAGCAGCTGTCTGAAAGGCAAGGATTGGTGTATAAGGACACGGATCATCTTAAAACAATAACTCTGTAATCTTCTTCGTTCTTCCCCAAAATTTGAAATAATTCGATCAATGAATTTTTTATGTTGCTTAATTTTGACTTTGTGCACGCTGACCATTGTCACCACCATGCACAGGCCTCGTTCTTCGGACCCGATAATCTTGGCTGCTTCCCTTCTGCATAGTAGTAGAATATTGTGTCGTGGTAAAATATACCGATTGATTGATTGAATTTCTGGGTCGATTTATTGAGAGTTTATGTTTTGTGGCCTCTGTGTGTTGTTAAGAGCATAAGCAAGAATCCGAAATGGCTTAATGTTACCTTCTAGAGTTGTTGTTTTCTGTGAAAGTTAAATTTTATCGCAAGTATAATTTATATAGGGTGAAGCGACTGAAGGCTACTAACTGTTAATGCTTTTTGTCATTACTTGGTGACAATGACAGAAAAGTAATTGAGAGCAAAGTTTAGATTTTAGTTAATACGTTGCAGTAGCATGGCGATAGTATTTACATATTTTTGACAGCTTAGCATTAATATCGTTATTTTGTTTTACGCATAATCAGCTGTGTAGCTGTGATCTTGCATATAGTTTGCTCAGCACGTCACGCTATGAGACGGAAACGTTCTTAACATACTTTTAAACGCAATGTTTGCAGTCGCAAAACCCAGTGATTATCAACCTTTTTTTACGAGCAAAATCCTGCGGCACACCAATGACATTCTAGCACTGGTGTACCGCTGCACAGTAGTTGAGAATAACCGAATAATATAATTAACCGACCCTCTTCTTAAAACTATTGTCGCGTTCTTCCACATCACTTTTTGTGGTTTTTATGACCTGGTTTTTGTTGTTTACAGTACATGGTGTTCAGCGATGGCGGAAGCATTTCTAAAGTGGGGGGGCCCAAAATCAATGACCAGATTTTTTCACCTACAACCAGGGTTGTCAGTGGCGTAGCGAGAAATTTTAAAAGGGGGAGCATAGTTTCCACATTTTTTTCAGCTTCTTTTTTCGGCAGAACTAATTTGAAGCTGATTAAAAAACAAGAGAAGCTGTAAGGGGGTCCGGGGGACATGCTCCCCGGAAGATTTTTAAAAATTTACATGCTGTAATGGCCACTTAAGTGCTTTTTGAATAATTTTCAGGTAAATTATGTTTAAATTTTTTTACCCTAATTCTGATTGCTTCGCCAAATATGATACATTTTGTTCGCACATTTTTAATTATGCGTGCCTAAGGCGTAAGGCTTACAGCTATTGAACAGGTTCGAAAGTATAGCAAATTGTATGCATCAAAAATATTTTTGAAAATGGCTGGTGGGAGGATGCATATCCCTCATCCTAACGCTTTGGATTCGTCCCTGGCCATAAGCTAGAAACCATCAAAAGAATCTGGCAAATTTCAGTCACTTGGCACCATTAGTATTGTCCTTTTTTACTAAAAGGCAGAGTCAAAAGGGTAGGGGGGCATGGCACAATGACCCCGCTTCTGAATACGCTCCTGAGGACCGGATTTAGACAATGAGAGGCCCTAGGCTATTGCATCACACTGATTAGAAGAGCAAAAAAAAGGTCTTCACGTCCTCAGATGTCCTGTTTTCACTGAAAATATCGGCATAGCGAAGAGCAAATAAAAGGTATACACATCCTCAGATGTTCTGTTTTCCACCGAAAGTATCATGAAGAGAAAAAAAAGGTCTTCATTGTTCTTGATGAGGCCCCCCATTTTCTCCGAGGCCCTAGGTTTCAGCCTGCTTAGCCTATACGTAAATCTGGCCCTATGCCTACAATCCATATTTAGCCTGTCCACGAATGACATGTCCAATTTATGTGGGCTTCGGACTTACGGTTCTTGCCTCTAGTTTTTGTTACCCCACCCCATAAACAAAATTTTTAAAGAAGACACTTTGATTTTAAGTTCTTTCCTGAGTTTCAATTTTGATGGTAGGCCTATTAAGTTTCAAATGCATTCATGCAGAGGCAATCTTGTAGAAATAAACGCGTAAATTAGGGTCCCCCCAGGGCCCCCCTGAAAAAAAAAGGGGGGGCCAGGGCCCCTCCGGGCCCCTCGGTTCCGCCACCTATGATGGTGTTTTCTATTTTGGTCCGATAGTTGAACGATAAACTTGATGGAATTCAGATACTGTAAATGTAGCTAATAATGTTGGTTTGCCTGTCTTGCTACGCCGCTAATGCGCAACGAGCAATTTTACAAAAGTTAAATCATGGCTAATTACACAAGTTTCATATGTAAATGTGAGACGTGTGCATCAGGGATGTGAAAGCAGTCAAATTTTTATTCCTTTGGCTTCCAGCTCTCTTTAAAGACACGACATCAGAGTTTGGTTTCGTTTTCACTAAAATAATTATCTCACAGAATTCACAAACGAGGAGTGTAGTTTACATAAAATAACATAAAAAAAGTGCAATAGTTCTAAAAAGTCATGGAAAGTCATAAAAAAGTCATATAAAAAAGTCATGGAAAGTGATGAGAAAAGCCATGGAATTTGATTTTTTAAAATTGTGTGGGAACCCTGGTACGGGCTTTATGACATCAAATATTTGATTACAATGTAGAAAGCCCGTGCGCTTTTTGCCCACTTTATTTGGACATGTGGACAGAGTAAGAATGATAGACATCAAGGAGGCTGCGAAGGGATTGTTAGATCTTCGAGTCTGCACCTACAAAGTAAACTTGCCGGCTTGTTTTCTGTAGGGATGTGCCTCGAGGAAAATTACTCGGACTCGCTGAGTAACGAGTATTCACGACATTACTCGGCCAAGTCCGAGTATCTACGATGTCAAAATATGAACTCAAAATTAGGTGAAGAGCGAAAAAACAAAAAGGTCGTCTCGTCCGTAGAAGTCCTAATTTCGACCCAAATTCGAATTCGGATAAATGATAATGGTTTAATACTCGGACTCGGCCGAGTAATGCCTTATTACTCGGCCGAGCACTCGGACTCGACTCGGCACATCCCTAGTTTTCCGCATTGTACCCGTAATGCTGCACATCACGCAGGAAATTGCGAACGCCAATTCGAACTCACATGACCAATGCTCCGTTATTTCGTATTTTCATTCAAGTTTTAACAGAATTAGCCAAAAAATTTATAAACGTTCACCTCTATGTAAACACTTAAGTATTTTAAAATTGGATAATATTTATCGACTGGAACTTGCTAAAATTATATACCAGTTAAGTCTAAAATTATAATTATATACCATCACCTTCTACCTAAAACTCTTCAAGTTTCTTTTACTAAAGTAAGCGATATTCACAAGCACAACACAAGCTCACAGAAAACTCCGGGTATTTCTTAACGAGGGTAAATTAAAGCATAGGCAAAAGACAACTATGCTGTCGAAGTCTTCGTCTTCGGAATGATATCAGCCCTGAGCTTAAGGAACGAAATTGGATTTTATTTAAGAAAAAGTACAAAACACACCTAATTAACCTGTATTAAGCAGAGCAAGCATTCTCCGCAAATGTGTTCCAGCAAAGTCCATTCTGCTGTTTACTGCCGGTACGGCGCTTTCTAAATCCATCCATTCACTAATTAAAACTGTAAATTAGAAACCAATCTCACATAGTTAAAAGTTCTTAGGTCAAAATATATTTGTTCATTAAAATGCCACTGCTAAAGTTCAACTTACATAAAAGGGAGTGCCTTGACTAGAAAACCCATGGGTTTTTCACAGGGCCGTCGAGAGAAAATCCGGGCCCCGGTGCAAAGATATGATGCGGCGCCCAAAATTAAATTCTCTAAAAAAGAAAAGGTCTTGACATCGCGCAGGCGTAGGCAGTGTGCGAAGGAGAAAATTTTTACTGGGGGATATGGCTTTGTCTACAATTTTGCTCGAATTCTGAACCCAAATAACAAGACAACGAAAATGGTATTTATTGTTCATGGGACGATGCAGTGGTGTAGCACGAAATTTTAAAAGAGGGGGGGATTTTAAAGGGGATGAAATTTTAAAAGGGGGACGATTTCTGTACCATTAAAAAAACTTCACGATTTTTTTTCAAGCGCAGTTTTTTTCAGCAGAGCAGCCTGAAGCAGATTGAAAAACAGAAAAACTTTAGGGGAGTCCGGGGGTATGCTCCCACGGGAAATTTTTGAAATATTACATGCTGTAATGGCTATTTTAGTGCTTTTTGAACATTTTTCAGGCAAACTTAATTTAAATTTTTCGACCCTAATTCTGAGTACTTCACCAAATATGGTGCATTTTGTTCGCACATTTTCAATTACGCGTGCTTAAGGCGTGAGGCTTATTGTTATCGAAGAGGTTCGAAATTTTGGAAAAATTGTATTTATCAAAAACATAGTTGAAAATGGCTGGTGAGGTGAATACATTCCCTCATCCCATTCCCACCCCCTGGATTTGCCCCAAGCCATAAGCTACAAAAACCATCAGGTAGGTAGGTAATTTATTTAGGTAATAGATGCAGAAAAACGGAAATTTTAGATCAATAACACAAAGCAAAGCACAAAATAAAAGTTGAAATCAATATCACATGCAACTGAAACCTCGTGGGAGATTGCGAAGTGACCGTTTAAGGTCTTCGAGTCAAGCAGCCACCCAGAGATTTTAGCAGCCGCTGCGGCAATTACCGTGAGGTTCTACCAAAAATATGACTTTAAATACGTAAAAAGGAAGATAACGTTTCATAATTACTGGTAGTTGTCACGAAGATCATTTTTCATGTTAATTTTAAAGTTTTTGAAGGAATGATTTCTTAATTCGGGAGATTAGTGAATTCCACATTTTAACTCCATGATACTTTAATGATCTTTGACATCGGCGTGAAGAGAATTTGGGAAGGTAGAAGTTGCTTTTTGTTTTTGACTTGGTTTGTTTTTCATGAATGTCGGAAAGCGGAGTAAAAAAAGTTGAAAAGCAAGAGGGGAGAGAGTTTTTGGAATGCTGGTGCATTAGTTTGGCAATTTCGAACGTATAAAGTTCAGTAATTTTGAGAATTTTTAAATTTCGATATGTCGGGGTTATTGGGGTGCGCAAGTCAGAATTAGTGATTATGCGAATTGCCTAGTTTTGGAGAGTTTTTAACTTCCTAAGGTAGGTTTCTAATGTACTACCCCAAATTGGAAGTTCGTAAACTAAGTGGGGGTTTACAAGCGCGTAGTAAAGGCGAAGGAGTGTAGAAGAAGGGAACAAAAATCGTAACTTACTTAGTATACCAACAGACCTTGATACACGTTTTTCAAGGGCTATTATATGTGGTTTAAAATTTAATGTGCTGTCTATGGTAACACCGACATATTTTGCAGAATCACATAACGAAATAGACGAGGTATTATAATTGAAGTTTACTTCTGGTCGAGATAAATTTAATTTGGGAGGGAAAATAATAATTGTAGACTTTTCTGGGTTAATTTGTAATTCATTTGCATTGCACCAGTTGTGTAATCCGCGTAGTTCGCAGTTACAATTAACTTCAAGAGCATTTAGCGAGAAATTGTTTAGAGCTAAACTCGTATCACCTGCAAAAAGACGAGGTTGACAAAAAGTAGCATTTGTAAGATCATCAACATAAATAAGGAAGAGGAGCGAGTCTAAAATAAACCCTTGAGGAACGCCAAAACTAATGGATTTCAAAGATGATGCACTATTATTGATAGATACGAATTGTTGACGATTGGAAAGGTAACTTTCTATTAAACAGTAAGCTGGACCTCGTATTCCATAATGAAGAAGTTTTTGTAACAATATTTGGTGGGGTACGGTATCGAAAGCTTTACGTAGATCCATTAGAAGAAGTGCAGCAAATTTATTGTGTTCAATTGCATCATAACCTGGTATAATGACATCCAGTAGTGCATGCATGACGCCACGTTTCTCTCTGAAACCATATTGAAAATCATAGAAAATTTCATGTTTTTCAAAAAATTTATGAATCGATTTTTGATGACTTTTTCTTGTACCTTTGAAAAGCATGATAGAAGAGAAATGAGGCGATAATTACGCACCAAATCTTTGTCACCAGCTTTAAAAATGGGTACAACTTTGGCTGTTTAAAGATATGAGGAAAAAAGCCGAGTTCAAACACCACACCAAAGTAAACAGACAATATAGGTGCTAGGATTTCGTTTCCTAGACGAAGGAAAAAAGAAGAAATGTTGTCGTATCCAGAGGCTTTATGAAGATTGAGAGAATTTATAGCATTGAAAACTTCTATGGATTGTGCAGGTTCAAGCACTACGGTCTGAGACACTGGGTTTTTCAAAAAGAATTTAAAGTCGGGAGTTTCGGTGGTATTGACGCTTTTTGCTATTAAATGGCCAATTTCAACAAAATAGTTGTTAAATAGTTCTGCGATTTCATCAGGGTTTGCAATCTCGAAGTTATCAACTTTTATTTTGGTAAGGGGAGAGGAAACAGAACGTTTTGAGGGTATAACCGAATTAATAAATTTCCAGAATTCTTTAGGGTTATTTTTCTTTTCTCTAATTGCATCGTTGTAGTAATTTTTTTTTGATAAATTTTTGACCCTGGTTGGTTAGGGTTAGGATTAAACTTATTTGCATATTTTTTGTAGTACCATTTTCCAAATTCGTTATTACTGAGAAAGAATTTTTTACAATATCTGTTTATTTTTAATGGAAACCAATAAGCCTTTAGTGAGCCAAGGTTTGTTTTGCATTCTTTTTTGCTTACGTGAGGCAGTTTGAAGGGGTGCGTGTTTCTCGATTACCTCGGACATTGCGGAGACCAAATGGTTAAAGTGTTGATCAAGTGATGAATGCGATAGAGGCGAGTGCATTATATCATACATCATGGGCATAAGGGAAGATGCAAGGTCATTGCGAAATTTATTGCCATTCACAGAATGAATGTTACGAAAAGTATACGTACTTCCACGGTTTTTTGTATGCTTAGAATTATAACTGGAGATAGAACAGTAGATGGCATAGTGGTCGGCCAATTTGTATAAGAAGACACCAGGTGTGATTGCAGATTCGGCATCATTAGTAAGAAGATGGTCAATAATCGTTTGCGATCCTGCAGTCACACGTGTTGGCTGAGTGATTAAGCTTGAGAAAGCGTTACTTTCGATCATATGTAGATATTCGGATTTGAGAGAAGAATCGCATTTCAAATCAATGTTTATGTCCCCCATTAATATTACTTTGCTACGTTTCTTGTTTAGAATTTGTAGATTTTCATCTAAGGAAGTCGAAAAAGTATCAGTATTATTTCAAGGGTGACGATAAATTACAGCAATGATATACTTATCCGTTCCTCCAGAAAATTTAACTTCAAACCATTGGTCTTCGCAGCCTCTTATTTGCAATTTTAGATTTTCGATTTCAGTAAAAGTCAGGAGGTTTGAGAAATACGCACCAACGCCTACAACAATAGTAGGTGAGGGAAAGTGGACAAACGTATATCCAGGAATCTCAATGTCGGTATGAGGGTCTACGTTTATGCGAGTTTCAGATAGAAGGAGTATTGAAGGAGGGGTTTTTATACATTTTAAAAATTGTTTAATCTCATCGATATACGACTGGAGTGAACAGATATTGACGTGGGTGATTAAGTGAGAGTTAATATTCGATAAAGAAAAAGTTCGTTCACCGATAAGGTCATATGTTTCGCAGGAGTTACAATTTGTTTGTAAGGAGTCATAAAGTAATTCAGGTAAGTTATTTTGATCAATGTTTACCTCATTATCTGAGGTGGCTGCTTGAAACTGCACATCGCTGTCAGAGGTTGCAGCTGCACCGTTCGCATTTGCAATCATAAAACAAAAGAGACTCGTATTGAACTGCAGGTTTTCCGAAGCCAACAGCGCAAAATTTGGTGTGTAGTTTATTATGTGAATGAGACTGAAAAAACTGAGTAAAATTAGCGTTTTGATTAGGTTCGAATTTCGGTGAACCTGGTTCGAATCATATTAAAGAGATAAATACAATTTAGGTAAATGATTACAAAAATGTTTCGTTTTAGAAATGAATACCGGGTTTTAGTCTTGGTTTGGCTGTTGTCATCATTGCAAAAAAGTATACTGTGCAAGTCAATACAGTTTAGGATAAGGCAAAATAAAGTACAAAAATTATCAGACCGACCGTTCAAGTTTCCTAGACTAGTATATTCTACACTCTATACCTACTAAAGGCAACAAAAATTATACAAAGTTTATGTGAGATCTTTCATAGAACTAGTCTAGGCCTCAGAGTCACTGGTGTCAGTGTCCGTTTCATTATTGCTTTCGTCAGCGGGTAAATTAACAATTTTGTTATTCACATACAGCACATAATGACCTTGTTCGGCTCTCTATTGATTAGTCTGTTTTTGCAGCCGAGCAGATTTTAAAAAAGGCATCAGTTGTTTTCTTTCTTGGAATAGTTTTGGTAAGTACTGTGTTACGTATTAAACCTTGGAATTTAAAACTTTTCTCGCTGCATTATGAGATTTTAGATTTCTTAAATGAGCAAAAATCTCATGCTTGTCGGCGGCACTCGTTAATTTGATAATAACAGGTCAGTCAACTTTTTGCCGGTTTTTGTAGAGCGGTCTCTGAGGAAGTCTGTGGTAGTCCGCAAACACAAATCTAGATGGGTTTTCAATTTTTAAGCCTTCCCGCATGAATTGCTGAATAATTTTCAGAGTTTCTTGACGAGTTTCCAGGCCGAATTTCGGTCCTTTTTTAAGCCGTGAATTAGAATGTTAAGTCACTTCTCATATGACTCTTTCATAACAGCTTCGGCCTGACGGTCTTCTTCTTTATTTTCTAAAATTGCTATTCTTTTCTTGAATTCGGCCATTACAGATGCATCAGGCGCGGATCAAACAGTTTTTGTCGGGGGGGGGCCAAAAAATTTAGTATGTTAAGGCTTTTTTAGGGAGCTGAAGGAAAAATTCTATGATTAAAGTACGCCATCTAGTAGTGGCGCACGCAGGGTTTTTCGATGGAAGGAATTTGAGTGACGTCATATCGTGATGACGTAAGGATACTACAGTTGCGGTAGTTCAGAGGTATTAAAGTGCATCGGATTGTAATGTTTCGATTCTAATCTAAATTATTTTTATTACGCAATTGCAGTTGACCATGATTAGGCTATATAATGCCTTAACTAAGGAAACAACCAAGATAATTTATTTCATTTACACTTTTGCTTGATGCTTTGCGCTTCAGTTAAGGGGAGAAAGGTTTCACAAAAACTCAAGCTGTTAAGCCGAGGTTAAAACTTTACTGAAAAAATTTTGGTTTAGGCTACCTCATTTTTGGGCCATTGGAAGGTTAACTGACTAAAGTAGGCCAGCTTTCGCAACGTCACAAACAGGGTGTAGCCAGGGGAGTAAAACAGTTAACTGCTTCCCTCCAAAAATTTTTTTCAAGAACCAACATTGATATAAATACAACGCATAAATATTATACACCTTGATATAAATACTTGATATGCACTCATTTTGAAGGGGGCTGTGTCTCTTATAACTCCTCGTGAAAAGTGAAGATAGTGGAGCATGAGAGAACACTGCCTTCCCTACGGAAACATTTTTAAGCTAAAATGAATCGCACTAGAGAGGAATTTCTGATCATGCGATTAAGGTCAAAAACAGCGTCGATATCATCAGATACTTCTAAACGCATAATCGGGATGCATGAAAAGCGGAGCACTTCAGCAGCTCATGAGACAGCAGTTACGGTACTTAAAACAATTTTGCCTGCCCCCGTTCCGCTCCTGGGCCTCTTTAAATCTTTTGTGAGTTTGGTCTTCTTTGGCAGTAGCCTATTTTTATTTTATTTTTAGCACTTACGGCTGGGTCAATTTAGTTTTTCATATTTTAATGAATTCTCAACAAACCGCCCGGTTATAGCGTAGTGTTAAAGATGTCGCTATCGATGCGGAAAGTTTGGGGTTCCTCTCCCCATGCCGGTCAAATCGGACACACTAGCCAACGGCTCGTCACCGCTGCGACGTTTCTTTGGAGCCGCGTTGCCCAGGCGCCAAGCCGCAGGGTCGGGCCCCGTCACTCGTTACCGCGCTTCAGTACTACAGCGAGTGTAATGAAACGAGTATAATGAAGATTTGATTCAATTTTTTTTTAATTTGTGTGCAACCATAGTTTAGTTTAGTTAGTTGCATATTTATCCTCCTATCACGAGAAAGCGATTAATGCGCTATGCGAGCTCGCTTAGGAGTTGCCAGCCATCTGTCTCCCACACCAAAATGGGGGAATCCCGCTAAGTGCCTTTCCCAACGGCACAACAAGTAAACTTGCCGGCTTGTTCTCCACACTGTCCCTATAATGCTCAGTGTCAAGCAGGGAAGCTGTGAATAGCAATTTCAAAGTCATTGGTTTGACCCGACTCGGAATCAAACCCGAGTCTACAGCTCAAGAGACAGACGCTCTTTACCACTCGGCCCTCTGAGCTGTTACTGCAGATACACTGCATTTAAGGAAACTCCTACTTATTAAGTGCTTCACCGAAGCATCAATGACAAAAATGCAGTTCATGCAAAACACATCAGAAAAGTGGGACTACCGGTATTGTTCCATCGCATCGAAGTTTCTCGAGGTTAGATTAGAAAAGTGGACAAAACAGAAAAAACATGATAGCAATTGCGACAAGCTGCGCACGAAGAAAAGCCGGTTCGTTTCAAAAAAGGAAGGTTTCTTCTTTCTGCTATCGTCAATGGAGTGGGCGTTGACTGTTGGTGTTGCTGTTGACAGCAAGTGTAATCCATGCCAACAGTTCAATTTCATTAGTTTGTTTTTATATCTTTGGCTAATTTTCGCCCTAGGAAAGGGGTAACTGCCCTCTTTTGGTTAACGCATGCTAGTTAAAGAAAACAAGGTAGGACGTTAATTGGCAGAAATACGGCTTGTCGGCTCTAAACACTCGGCTTACAGTATCGTATTAGACTACAGCGGCACAGCCGCAGATCTTTTTTAGATTCTATTTGAATAAGGTGTAGCGTATGGAGTAGGGTGTTATAAAATTTAGGCCATAAATTTGTGTAAATATTGTGTAAATTAGGTTAGTATTTTAAAAAAAAGTGACTGTGAACTGCTGCTGCACTTGAAAAAAAATTTACCAAATTCTTGATTGCAATATACTGATATATACCCGTGCTTCAATCAATGGAGAATTTCACTGACAAAATCACCCAGGAAATGAAAGCTTTTGGAGATAGATTGGCAAGGTATGAGGCTGAATATGCTAGCATTAGCACCAGGCCTGATGTTGAGACTTCTAAGACTAGCAGCAGGCCTGATGCTGGTGCTGCTGCCAATCTTGTTGCAGATCAAAAGGAGCAAGGAAACAAGTTAACGGAGATGAGGACTGCATTCAACAACTTGCAGAAAATCATCAACTCGCTCCAAAAAAGAATGGAAGATCAAGAAAGGAAATTGGACGACCTAGAACAGTATGGGAGGTCCAACTGTCTGATTGTCCACAAATGTGAAGGAGTTCCGAAAACGGGAGAGTATTTAGAGCATGAAAAATACATATGTAGTGTGTTAAATGACAACTTACAACTAAATCCTCCTTTGCAGTTAAACGATATCGATGTTGCCCATCCTTTGCCCTCAAACAACAACAACTACTGCCCTGTCATTGTTAAATTTTTACGGCGAAGCCAAAGAAATTACATATATTCAAGAAAAAGATTACTAAAAGGGAAACGAATGGTCATCACTGAATCACTAACCAAACGAAGACTTCAACTATTAAACGAGGCACGGGAGGTATTTGACTGGAAGTCGGTATGGTCATTTCATGGTGACATATATGCATTTGCTGCAGGAAGAAAACAGGTGATTCGCTGAGTTAATGATATTGTTAAGATTAAACAATTGATTTTGGCATAAAAAATTTGAAGTTCTTCACTTAGCAGCAAGTCTAATATTAAATTTGTAGCTGAAGCATAATAAAATCTAACTCAAGTATAGTCAATAAGTGATTAAGCATATTGTTATTATCATAATTCATTATAATGAGAAAAAAAAAACATGTTATTATAATGCAAAAATGGCTAATTGCCCCTATCACTTGAAAGTACAGACAACTTTTTGTCTTTGTTGTCGCCAATAAGGCATAACTAATTTTAAGCTTTTTTGTTTTGTTTTTCACCTATTTTAGTTTTTTAATTGAAAATTGTTTTGTTTTTCTTTTTTCCACAAGCAGCGTGCTAAATAGCATTAAGTCAAAATGCAGCCAATGCAAAAAAACAATAACTGGTAAACGAAGATATACAGCTTGCAGCCTTTGCTCCTTAGTTTTTCACCAGAAATGCCTTGTAAGTAATATGTCAATAAATGGGAATATTTGTGTCTCCAACAGCAACTACATGTGCCATAACTGTGCTACTGCAATTTTTCCCTTTTTTTCCCTTACCAATGAAGAACTCCTGGAAGAATTTTCTTCTGCTTTTAGGATTAGTGCATCAATGCTTAATGATATGTTTGGTGACTCTGAGCATCTAAATAACTGTGATGTAAACCTTAATGAAGATGATATTAGTAATAACATACTAAAAGATGTGTACGTTACTGCAAATGAAGCAACTAGATTTTTATTAGATCCAGCAGAAAATGTAAACAATAATTACCGATTCTCAACTCTATGTGTAAATGCACGGTCAATAGTAAACCCAGTCAATTTCACCAAAATAGAAGGATTGATCGCTTCGCTAGATTATAAGCCCGATGTAATAGGGATAACTGAAACATGGGAACAACCTAATTCATTTGGACAGTATAAGTGCTTACCAGGATACATTTTTGTATCTAATGGAAGAATGCGAAAAAAAGGAGGGGGAGTTGGATTATATATTAAAGATAGTTTGAACTTCCACGTGTGTAACGATTTGACTTTAATGAATGAACAGATTTTTGAATCAATTTTTATAAATATTCAGTTCATGAACAAAGAGATAACTTGTGGGACAATTTATCAATCACCCCAGACTAATCAAGAAGCCTCTACCCAGTTTTTTAATCACCTTGAAAAAACTTTGAAGACTTTGAATAAGTCAAAAAACAGAAGCTTCATCATGGGGGACTTTAATATTGACCTTCTAGATGTAAATAATAATAACTTAGAAACATATGTTGAGACAATGTTTGATTATAATTTCTACCCCTTGATTAACAAACCAACTCGTATAGTAAAAGATAAATTCTCTGCTATTGATCACATTTGGACAAATGTTACTGGAGCTCAAATAAAAAGTGCCATTCTTGCTCATGAAATAGCTGACCATCTTCCAGTAATTCAAGTTTCTAATATTGGCACACCTTTGTTAAAGTCTGAAAATCGAGAATGGAACTTTAGTCAACCTAACCTGCAAAAATTTTGTCAAATGCTAGAAGCAACGGACTTTGGTGAAGTGTATAATATGTCTGACCCGGATGATAGCTTCAAAGTGTTCTTGAGTGAAATTAACCCCATGTTAGTTGACTGCTTTAAGAGGAAAAAAAGTCCAAAAAGAAATATTCAACGTTGTGTATGGTATAACCGTGAGCTGTTACTTCTCTCTCGAAAAAAAGACAGACTGTACAAAATCTATCTTAAAAAGAAAACTTCAAGCGCGAAAGAAAAATATCATAAATTTAGAAATTTTTATTTCCACGCGATAACTCAAAAAAAGAAAGAGCATGTACAAAATCAATTTAAAAAGCATCAAAATAATATTCGGAAAACTTGGCAACTGATGAAAAATCTTCTTGGTAAAGTTCGCGATAAGTCTAGTTCTACATCTATCAGCTATGAGGGTGCTCACGTAAATAAACCTGTCGAAATAGCTAACTGTTTTAACCATCATTTTTCTACAATAGCTAAAAAACTAACTGATAAACTACCTTTGTCTGCCTCTAAATTCACTGATTATTTACCACCACCAAATCCCTCTTCCATGTTCATGACCCCTACAAATATAGTTGAAATCAAGAGATTTATGTGTGAACTTACTTAAACCTAAGCTGAGTGCTGGTGTTGATCAAATCCCTCCAATCGTTTTGAGGTATCTTCCTGATAATGTACTACACGCCCTAACTTACATATTCAATCAGTCTTTATGCGAAGGAAAATTTATATCTGTGTTTAAGCTAGCTAAAATTATAGCAGTTTACAAAAAAGGAAATCCAAAGAATGTTTTGAATTATAGACCTATTA
This sequence comes from Trididemnum miniatum, assembly GCA_964006365.1. Classification (NCBI taxonomy): domain Eukaryota; kingdom Metazoa; phylum Chordata; class Ascidiacea; order Aplousobranchia; family Didemnidae; genus Trididemnum; species Trididemnum miniatum. The sequence goes on from OZ023233.1 coordinate 175,989, forward strand.
GCTTGCTCTCTTCTGTGTCAAAAATTTTGGAAAAAATTGTTAACGCTAGATTGCATTCGTTTATTAACATGGATAATAATCTCTCGCATCAGCAGTTTGGATTCAGAAATAAACATTCGACCAATCATGCAACAACTCTGCTTATTAGTAACATTGTAGATGCTTTTGAAAAAAAACAATTGGTAATGGGAATTTTTCTTGATATCTCAAAGGCATTTGACACAATTGACCACGCAATTTTACTGCATAAATTGAATAACTATGGTGTAAGAGGTATATCGTTGAATTGGTTCAAAAGTTACCTCTCCAATCGTTCTCAAATTGTGGAATATGCTGGCGTTACTTCTTCTAACCAAATGAATACCTTTTGTTCGGTGCCACAAGGCTCTATCCTCGCACCTTTATTATTTATCATCTATGTAAACGACTTTAAAAATTGCCTGCAGTATAGCACAAATATATCTTTCGCTGATGACACGAATGTTTTTATTGTTGATAAAAATCTTCAAGCACTTCATGAAAAAGGAAACATCGAACTTGAAAACATTGATAACTGGATGATAGCAAATAAACTATCTGTAAACACCAATAAAACAAATTATATTCTGTTTCAAACACCAAAATCCCGATTAACAAAAACCGTGAAAAATTTTCAGCTGAAACTAAGAAATAATGCGATAGATAGAGTGTCGTCAACTCGATTTCTTGGAGTGTTAATAGATGAAAACTTATCATGGAAGAACCATGTAGATATGATAAAGAAAAAAATGAGAGCTGCTCTTGGTGCTGTTATGCGCATTCGTGTGTATTTATCGTCTAAAGCTATGATTTGTCTTTACCACTCATTGCTACTTAGCCATGTTCGCTATTGTATAACCAACTGGTGTTTTGGCAATGAAACCAGAATTCATCAATTACAACGCATCTGTAATAAATTTATCAGATTAGTTTTTGGCTTAAAGAAACGTGACAGTGTAAAAAATGTCATGAAACAAAATGGATTATTGACTATTAAACAAGTATATCATGTTGAGCTAGCTATTTTCATGTATAGAACCGTTAAAAAACTTCACCCAGTCGCAATACTAAACTTATTTCAATTAAAATCAAGTCTTGTATCAACCAGAAGTAGTAGTCTTTATATCTCCCCATCATATAGATTAACTATGTGCCAACACTCTATAAAATTTTCAGGACCTAAAATATGGAGTAAATTGCCAACTGCGATTAAGGAAAGCAAGAGTTTAAAATCTTTTTCAGACAAAGTTAAAGCACATTTTTTGAGCACAGACTAATTATTATGTCGTTAACAAGCTCTGTCGATTACCGCTACCTCTGTTGGGTCATTGTATATTTACAGTAATTGATTTATGAATTGATCTGTTCTGGTGCTGCTGTTGATCTTTATTTGCAGATGCTCAAAGAACGAATGGAATCATGAAGTTGGAAATCCAAAAAGATGTCGACTAGCAACTCCATCTAATACTAAATCAAGAACCACAATGCAGAAGCAATATTTCACTTTGATTGATGAACAGTGCCTATTTCTGAAAAGATGGTTAATTATTATTATCACAACTCAGTTTTTAACAAATACCTTTTTGTGATTACATATATAAATTATACACAAAACTGCAGTCATTCGTAGGCTACTGTTAAATACCCTATCAAAAAACTGGCATATATTTCTAATCTATCGTTAATCTGATACCAATACACTCCTGGACATGAGTAAAAACTGTACCCGGTTGTGAACTTGTCCTTTAAACAAGTGCGGATGAATGAGGGTACCCATTCACAACTCCCTCCAGGTAACCCTTGGGCAAGGTTTAGAACCTGTTAGCCCCCCAATAGCTAGGGTCACAGGCTGAAATCTTAGTGCTAATACAGTTTATTTGCAAATTTGATCTTGTTTGCTATGGCATGTTGCTTAATTAATTAATTAATTTTGTTTCTGCGTTGGTTCGTTTTGTGCGTGTGTTTTTGTTGTTAAATCCATTTGTTTTTTTGTTGTTTTTATTTATTTATGTTTGTTAGGGTCACGCAGCCATGCCTAGTCTTTTTGCGTTTTGGCAACCCTCCCAGAACAATTTTTTTTCTTTGCTGGGGGAACAATTTTTACTGAGAGAGACATGTCCTCCCCATCTCTCCCCCCTAATTCGCACACTGGACGTAGGTCTTAACATAGCGAAGAAGCAATTTCTCCAGCATTTCTTCGCGTGTGTCCCTAAAGAAAAATTTTTTAAGAGTGGGGCCCCTCAAAACATGACGGGCCCGGGTACTTTGTACCCCCTGCCCCCCTCTCACCAGCCCTGGTTCTTCAGTACTCCCTGGTCAGTAACGTTAGGCTAAATATAACTTACAACCATGCAATTTCATTTCGCTTCCTCACCTTAAATTTGTTACGTCATCTAGAATTTCTTCATAACTGACCAGAAACATTTTCATTGGAATACACCCAGCAAGGTGCATCACCACTAGCTGAAATATCTATGTGCATCCAAAGACCTAAATATGCCCAATCTTACTTTCTTCGAGTAGCCTCTTAGGGCATCACGCCCACCATCAGACACCTCTGTAAGAAGCCACAACCTTGATCCAAATATTTACTCAGTAACATTGCCAAGGTTATCACAATCCACGAACCGGTTTTCGTTGTTATTGCAACTCATCAGGTGAATGTAGTGAGAACCTTGTTACAAATTAGCCCAAAACAGGTAAGAGTGAAATTTGGGTCTGGTATGACACAAGCCGTAGTATTTTTTTTTTTCTAAGAATTAAAATTCTTAGATTCTTAGAAAAAAAATTTAGGCCTAATTCTTAAAAAAAAAAAAAAATTAATTAAACCCTTTAGTTCTTAGAAAAATAAATACTACGGCTTGTGTCATACCAGACCCAAATTTCACTTTTACCTGTTTTGGGCTAATTTGTAACAAGGTTCTCACTACATTTGTAGCGTCCGCGCCTCCCGTAATGTTACTGGCCCTGATTTGGGAGTCAGCCAAGCGGTAAATAAGCCACACACAAGTTTGTTTGTTTAGGCTGGTTAAGCGTGTTCGTCACCCAGGAAACACGTGGGTGGGCTAATTTTGTTCCTCGTCGTTATAAGTTTCGGTATTCTACTCTTTACTTCCCCTTTTTATCTGCTTGCTCAAGCTCAAAGCAGCACCATCATTCACAACATTAATTTCAGTCAGCATAACTCCATTTAATTACTTGTTCCAACAGAATCAACACGAAAAGTGCTTCGCACTCTCCTGTCTTATTTAAATAGAATGTCCAGTTCCTTATTCAAATAGAATTTACGGTTAAATGCACATATTCAACACTAAAAAACCTAACTCTCCCGACGTCGCTTGTAATCTCCCCCCCCTCCTTTCTATCTAACAGAATAACTACAGTCCTACTATTGCGAATCTCCCCAGATGCAGTACATAAAATCTCAAACTGCGTAAGTGAAATACTAACTTATAAGCCTACACAAGCAACGGTCCTAGACTAACACAACCAGATAAAATAAAACACTTGATTGAGAACTAACTTAACTTAGGCTAGCACATCACTATTTATGGGAGTCGGTATTGGTAACAGAGTCTGGTCTCGCCTTCCCTTCTTCATAACTAACGCACGATGCCACTGCTGCTTACATCTGCCTTCGTCAACCACTTATTAGTATCGACTGCAATAGCGTGATGCTTCTTCGTGAATACAGTCATCCAATCGGTTTTGACTGCGGTCACTCACAATTTCATATGCATTGTGACACATGGACACGTGACCAATTGTTTACCAAGTTCGGTTGACGTCAAAGTTTTAGCCTCGCAAAAGCAGCTAGCACAATGTATCCATGGCAGCGAGATGCGAAGTCTTGCGGAGTTGTGATTAAGGATTGGAGTCGTAACAGCAAATTGCAGGCCTAATAAGGGATTTGATGGCGAGCCCAGTCACTCAAACGCCATACATTCACCTGATGAGTTGCAATAATAACGAAAACAATTACAGTTGCAATAACAAGTTGCAATAACGAGTTGCAATAACAACGAAAACAATTACAGCGCATATGTAATAAATTTATCAGATTAATATTTGGCTTAAAGAAACGTGAAAGTGTCAAAAAAGTGATGAAACAAAATGGCCTTCTAACTATCAAACAAATTTATCAAGTTGAAATAGCTATATTCATGTATAAAACTGTAAAAAAAAGTAATCCAGTCGCATTACAGAACTTATTTGAATTAAAATCCAGTCGAATGTCTACCAGAGGTAATAGTCTACATATTTCTCCGGCGTACAGATTAACTCTATGCCAACAATCAATAAAATTTTGCGGGCCTAAATTATGGAGTAAATTACCAAATGCGATTAAAGAGTGTAAAAGTTTAAAATCTTTCTCTGACAAAGTTAAAACCCATTTTTTAAACATAGGCTAACAAAGTAGATGCAAACTTGATCGATTAGCTTCACAGTTGTTTGATTATTCTATTTCTTATGAGTTAATCTGCTGTGGTGCTGCTGTACATTTTTGTTGCAGATATCCTTAGAGAAAGCTGAAGACGTTAAGTGAAAATTCTTCGGAGACTGGGCCTAGCATAGAAACCTGCTGACCAACTACATTACCAACCACAATGAAGCAAAAGGAAAAATTTTCAGTGTTTTACTTCGAGAAGACTGTTAATTGCCTCATCATGACTCTTCATTTACGCTATGTTAAATCTTCAAAAATCATCCGTATGTTTATTTGTTCTCAAACCGCAGTCACCGCCATTTAATGTAATAGTAAAAAATCAATAGGCTAATGAAAAAAAGAAAAAATAATTATTGCGATTCAACTCCTGGTTATGAGTAAAAACTACATCCGGTTGTGAACTTGCTAACAAGCAAGGGTGGATGAATGAGGGTACCCAATCACAACTCCCTCCAGGTAACCCTTGGGCAAGGTTTAGAACCTGTTAGCCTCCCTTAGCAGGGGTCACAAAGCTACTTCTTTGTTCTTATCACTAGTAGGCCTGCCATGCTACTCATCTTTTTTTTTTGTTTATTGCTTTGTAATTCGTTTGATGTGTTGTTTATAATTTCCTGTTTACGAAGTAGCCTATATCTTGACTGTTAAGGTCATGCAGCCATGCCAAGTCACCTTTCGACTGGCATGCTTCAACGCTTACTCGTTTTGCTGCATGTGCCTTTTTCTGTTAAAATGCCAATAGTTGTTGTAAATTGTTAATGATTGTGCGCGTTGCGGAAATAAAACTTTGATTGATTGATTGATTGAAAACCGGTTCGTGGATTGTGATAACCTTGGCAATGTTACTGAGTAAATATTTGGATCAAGGTTGTGGCTTCTTGCAGAGGTGTCTGGTGGTGGGCGTGATGCCCTAAGAGGCTACTCGAAGAAAGTAAGATTGGGCATATTTATGTCTTTGGATGCACATAGATATTTCAGCTTATGGTGATGCACCTTGCTGGGTGTATTCCAATGAAAATGTTTCTGGTCAGTCACCTTAAGTTGTTATTACTGTTTTTTCGCTGTCTACATATTTAACTTGTTATCGTTTTGTACATATTTTGTATTGTGTGTTTCCATCGCATAGCTGTTTTTTTTTCTGTTTTTTTTTGTTTCGTCTATATGCGTAATAATCGTTTACATTATCGCTGTTTGACCGAATAGACTTCTTTAGTACGTGTAAAATTTCAATACCAACGATTTTGATGTCATAATCGTCATATTTTTCTATTGTGACATTAATAATGTTAAGAACCCAAGGGCTTTTGGTCCGAAAAAATGGGCTTAAACTGCATCAGGCCTAGCCTGTTTAGCCTAGCATACCGCATAATGGAGAAGAAGAATAGGTAGTGATAACACTAGCCTAGGCATTGTTGTGAAGCATGAAAGTAGTTTTCAGGATATCCATCCAACAAATCAACTGAAAAAGCTGAAGATCGGTCTGTCAGGTAAAAACAGGTCTAGTGCAGAAGTAGGTCTAGACTAAAACAAGATTTAACTTGGAAACTGCGCTGGAAACTTGGTCAATTTGCAGCGAGAAGCAGTTTTGAGTATAGAAGCAGGAAGTCAGCCGCACAGACAAGGGAAAATTAGAATTAGGTAATTTGAATATGGTAGACAGCGACATGTAGTAGACCTATTTCATTTAATGAAGCTGCTTCGTACACCGGTAGGCTACTAGCCTAGCAGTAATATAATAACAAACGAAAAAGCGCACAAAAGTTAAGCTTAGATAGATATCAAAGCAAACACCAGGGCCGTCGAGAGCCAATAGAGGCCCGGGGCCACATAGCGAAAAGGGGCCCCCCATGACGTCACTGTTAACTTAGTAGTAGTAGTAGGATTTTTTTATTTTTAACCATAAAACAACGCCATCATCAACACAAAAAACAGCTTGGTTAAAAATAAGGAAACAGCGACAAAACGTTACACGTTGAACATGCTCAAGATAAAAACATAGAACTAAAGCGTTTAAAAAAAAAATTAGCACGGTCGCTGCACCTAAAAAAACAACACGAAAACAGAAAATAAAAAACAAAACATACACATTACACAAGCAGTGCAACCTATAGATTTTTATGCCATTAAACCAAGAACCTTCTGTAGGCCTATTAATAATACTACTAGTATGCAAATTCTTATTAAAAATAAATCATCCTTAATTGTCCCTTCCGTTCGGTAGTCTACAGAGATCTCTTTTAGCAATACAAAATTTAATTTCTGTCCATATAATGTCCAATTCGTAGTATGCTATTCCGGAACATAACGCTGCTTCGTCTTGTGATTCTCTACAGTTTTCTTCTAATGATTTGTCAATTGTTACATTAATTCCACCGAATTCAGGTTCTGAAAAAGAAAAAAAGACGGAGCAGTATGCATTCTCGATAAAAAAGGAAAAAAGTCTAAGCGAGTGGAGTGGGAGTTATTTTTGGTTGAGGGAGATAATATGCGAACGAATATGCTTGCGGAAGTTTCGATACGATTTTAGCCGCTTTATATCAAGGGGATTTTGTTCCAGATTAACGGTCCCTTATATTTCATTGATTGTTTCGTAACATTTATTCTACAAAATTTAGGGTAGAGATTAGAGCTGCTTCTGGTACTTCTAGTAATATATTCTGCTGAACTATTTATGCTGTTGGTTTGAAAAAAATCATCGAAACAAGGTGGCAAAAGGCCTTTATTATATCTCTTCATAAAGCAAGCTATCTCAAATTCCAACGTTTGCTCAACAGACAATAAGTGACTTTGCACCATTACTTGTTTGACTGAATCTCTAAAATTCAATCCATTAATTAGCCTTATAAATTTATTTGCTGAACGTTGTAAATTTAGTATGACAGTTTTATTTCCGAAACACCATGTCGTTACACAATAGGAAATATGGCAGTTAAACATAGAATGATACAACATAGTGAGAGCACTGCGATTAAGGTATGATGATATCTTTCGAACAACACCCAAGCTTATGCGAAGCCTTTTTAGTACTGTATCCATGTGAGGTTTCCAACTTAAATTTTCATGAAGAATTACACCTAAAAACTTGCTTGAGGTTACCCTGTTAATGCGTTTGTTTCTTATAAGTAAGGTGAGGTTATTGGAAGGGGGCTTAGAATTTGGAGTTCTAAATACTACATGGTTGGTCTTTTCAACGTTTAGTGACAGCTTGTTGGCAATGAGCCAATGATCAATATTACTTAATTGCTTGTTTGCACAATCATATATTGTGTCATAGTTTCTTCCAGTGAAAAATATATTCGTATCGTCTGCAAATATTATCATATCACCAGCGGCTATGCAATTGTGAAAGTCATTGACGTAAATTAGAAATAAAAGGGGACCTAATATTGAACCTTGTGGAACTCCAAATTGAATTGATGTAACTTGGGAGCAAGCGTTTTGTTGCTCAACCATTTGAGTTCTACCACTTAAATAACTTTGAAACCAATCATTGGCTAATCCTCTAATGCCACAATGTTTTAACTTATGTAAAAGTATGTTATGATCTATAGTATCAAAAGCCTTGGAAAGATCTAAAAATACACCCAAAACTTTCTTGCGATTTTCAAAGGCTTCAACTATGTACTCAGTAAGCAAGGTATTAGCAAGACTAGTGGAATGATTCTTTCGAAAACCAAATTGCAATTTAAAAAAGAAATTTTGTTCGGTCAAAAACGAAGTTACACGACGGTCAAAAACGAAGTTCGGTCAAAAACGAAGTTACAATTTAAAAAAGAAATTTTGTTCGGTCAAAAACGAACTTAAGCCGCGAAAACGATAGAATCAGTATATTGTATACTCTTCTGTAAATTCTGATCCAATTTTTGCGTTTTGAAGTTAATTTTTTACCGCATGGTGGCTTGATGCGGGCAAGCAATACCACAATGTCTTGGGTTCAAAAATTGTACAAAAGAGAGTAAATTTTTTACAGCACTTTCTTGCAATTTCGTCGCTTACGCTTAGAAGCTCCGCTCTCACACTTTCTTGTATATATCTTTATTAAAACATACCGGTACTCTTACTCTCTTAGTCAAAAAAAGCATGCTTTGTTGTATGTGATATCTTTTACCTATAGTACAAACAACAATTAAGTTACGGTTGTTGCCAGGGCCGTATCTAGAAAAATATTTCGGAAGGGAGGGGGCTATAAATATTCACTACCGGTATAGCAAAGTTTTTCAAGTAAATTTTTACGAAGTTGTGTACGCTGTTTTAACGCTTTCTGGCATGAACATGATAACGCTTGTTAATTTTTGTTTGTTCGTCACTGCTAGAGCTGTTTAGTGGCGCAGCAAGGATTTGGCAAATTGGCGCAAAACTAGGGGTCTGGGGGCGGAGCCCCCAGCCGCCAACAGATTTTTACGGTTTTCACATAAAAAACACTCATTTAAGCGCACTTTTTATCGAAAAAGGACGTACCACGTACCGTACCTGCAGTAAGTGCGGTCTCTAATAGACAATGCGAAAATATTTTAGTCATCCTTCCTAAAAGCCTTGGTATGTCTAAAAGCAGAAGCATTACATTCACAACACATCGCAAGCATCTGTAAGTAGCATACTCAGGTTACCCTTTATCGTGCACTCTAGGTCGTAGTGTACTTGGGATAGGTAGCGGGGTTGCGCGTTTTCTCATGATTGCTGAGTATGCTACTTACAGATACTTGCGATGTGTTGTGAATGTAATGCTTTTGCTCAGTCAACTGTCCTTTAAAAGCAAAAGATTAGCTAAAATAAATGAAAGGAAGATGCAACTTTATTAGCTTTGGAGCATTTGATTGAATGACGTGTAGGTGTGTTCTATAGCCTAATCTACCGCAACGACAGAACTAGCGGAGGGCAGGGCACTGTGGCTCTTCCCGAATGCATCTATGTCGCTGGTCCTGGGCTTAAACTTGCGTGGTCCAGTGTGCAAGACCCGAAATGAAAACTAATCAAAAGCACCCCCGGTATTTTTCATCAAAGGCGTGAGCTACGTTGCTCAAAATAAAGATCTGGTTTGCAGTGAAGGTACCCTAATTCCCTATGCACTATACAGTCACTTCTGAACTTGTATACATGGTGGCTGCTTGTTATTGTAACTTGTATACATGGTTGCTACTCAACTCAAGTAAAATCTAAGCCCGGATCCGAACCCAAAATTTTGCCATTTTCCGAACCTTGAGGCGCAAATTTCGCCAAAGTTGCGTAGGCATGTATTTCTTGTAAAACTATTTTTCTGTGACCAAAACTTCTTAAGTACAAAGCAAATACAACTGCATACGGTGCCTTGATGCTTACAGAGAGCGAATATATAGCTTCCCTGCAGATCATAATCAGAGGTACTGCGCAGGAAGTGGCAGACATTCATTCATTAAGCTGACGGTTAAATTTTCATATACCGGTGGACTAAAATCAAATTGGAACAGACTCTCAGCTTGTTGCATCCATGTAAGGCAAGAATGCTTGGTTGAAGATAACCGTAGTTGAATCTACACTAATTCTCACCGCAAAGGATTCGCTGCAGCTGTGCGCACAAAGTGAGAAAAAATTAACGAGTTTCGAAAAAGAGTAAGGGGGGGGGGGGGGATTATATCACTTTCTTATTTGCATTTATGTAAACTCTTAGGCCTAATCTGTTCTGTGAGCAAGCATTGATTTTATGTACCTAACACGATAATTTCCTTAGAAAATAGAAAAGCAAATTGTTTGTAACGCTTGCACCTTTAATACGTTTTTATTTGCACTAGCCCACTAAAGTAATTGTAAATATCAAGCTTTGTTCAACATAATTATGCAGAATGTAACTTCTTTTTTAAGCTAGCAGTATCATCCGACACATAATGACTTTATTGTAAAATTTGCAGTAAACTGGCAGTGTACATACGGCGACAGTTTTAGCACAAGCCAGGCGCCTGCTCCTTTTACGCCACTGATGGGCGACCACTAATACAGCAATCAATTTAACATGCAACAGTTCATCTTTGAATCGGTCTCCATGCTTTACCGTAATTGATTTTGTGTGAGCAGGAGGCCTTACACAAAGGATTCATCTTTTTTATGGGTTCGGGTCTTGTATACTCCAATACGGTTATAGCTGGATTAATTATACGGCAAATGTACGAAAAGTTGCGGCAACCTGTGCCTGGAGCGTTAAACGTTAATATAAGGAAACGCATTATTGCAACGACGACTCGATGGACAAAATGTCACATCCTATTACGGTATTTGCATACTAGGCTACATTTTTAATGATTACTGGACTTGTAGTGTCGTAGGTAAAATTTACAAAAATATTTTGAGGAGTTTGATTCCACCGTATCTCTCCCTAAATACGGCCTTGATTAACCATTAGGCAGATGTACCAAATGCTTCTGCAGTCATATGGCAGATGTACCAGATACCCCGCACCCGGAGCGCTGGTCTTTATGATTTATCAACAGGATTGGAAATATCGATTAGAAATCGATATTCTCTACTTTTTCGTCATCGAATGCAAAAATTCTTTACTTTTTTTTCATCATCGATTGGGGCTTTTACCTACTTTTTAGCGTGGTAAGTCGATAATAACTAATCGATACTTTTTTTTCTGAATAAGTTCTTTCAGAAGTTTTTATTTTTTGTTATTTTTAGTACCTTATCTGGTTTTTGTGGTGTTTGCAGACAAATATTTTTTTTTACATCCGAATAAGAACAGTTTGCGTGCGAAAAATTCCGTATGCACTATCATTTTTGATTCCATTCCAAAATTTAAAACGAGAAAACGTTTGCTTGACGTTTGGTCACTTGGTATCGCTTTGTAGAAGGCAGGCCAGGCCCAGGTACCAACTGGAACGACCGTGAACTGGGAGAAATTATGCGTAAAACATTATCCACAAAAAACCTCGGTAGCAACCACCAGGTTTGCCAATTCGAACTTAGTCTATTTTGTCGAACTCGAACTTCATCGCGAAAAAAGTTCATTGAGTTTTGAACTTCTTCTAAGCTTGACAAAAATTGCTTAAACTTAGTCTAAGCCCAATAAAAATTACTTGAACGTTGCATAAAATTAGTAAAACTTACTGAACTCCAGCTGGAATTCACAAAATTAAAAATGAAATAAAAATTACTTGAACGTTGCATAAAATTAGTAAAACTTACTGAACTGCAGCTGGAATTCACAAAATTAAAAATGAAGAACTCTAATTTTGCTTGCGAACCAACTTGAAGCCGATTGAAAATGCTTGTTCGTCTGCAGCCCTGCCAACCACTGTTCTTTTGATAGAAAAACTCTGATCTATGTTAAAAGATAACAAGATGGCGGGGCCGAACGAAGACATCGCAAGAATGCAGATGAAAGCGAATCGTTTGATAGATGAGGTAGGTGCGAGGCTTATCTCGGCAATAATTCATTCAACATTACGTTCATTTCAGGGACTGGAAAGCACTCGAAGAATGGTTGGTCTCGTCGACGAGGTAGGTCATTGCTATCATATTATTATCCTACAAAACAAAAACAATTCTTTTTAGTCTCAAGACGCCGGAAATCGAACGTTGGTCATGTTGGATGAGCAAGGAGGTAAGTGCTGCTTTATTCTGGAGAATACAGTGTAAATTTTTCTTTGTTTTTCGCTTACTGATCGTACCTCACAAAATTGTGACGGAATCGGCTCTATAAAACTATCGTTATCGCATATTTTGCCGATTCAGTTTTCGCAAAATTTCGCCCCACCAAATTTTAAATGAAGCAGTTCGCATCTATTTCTTGGAATCTGCCACCGCGAAATCAAAATTCTTTCTCCCTTCACAACCCTCGCTCTGCCAAGCTTCTAGTTAAAACATAAATTCGTAAAAAACTTCTAGAAATTGAATAAAACCTTATCGCAAGTTATGGTGTGCAAAACAGGATTGAGTCGCTGGGCCCATGAGAGAGGGGCTGGGGGGCAAATAACCCGGCCCCATCAACAGACATTAACATTGTTGTTACCAGTGGCGGCTCGTGAAGTTTATTCGTGGGGGTGCTGCAAATATAGGTTTTTTATCAAGCAATAGGATTCTTATAAGTTATAAGCTTACCTAAAAACAACCACATTGAGTGTTAGTCCAATACGCTCCGGCTAATTTTTAATTCACCACTAAAGAGCTGCAGTTCATAATGGGAGTATTCCGCACGAAAGTTTAATTTGCTATTATCACATCGTCAAAATATAGCGAAGTTGGTAACTCTTCAAGGGTCATGATTTCAGGCAGCTGGAGCCCACGCTTATACAAGGTTGACGGCAAAATCGCCCAATTAAGTTTACGTCTACCGCACAAACATCGACAATGTAGATGTGTTTTGACAAAAGCAAATACGTCAACACCAGCAAGTTGGCGTGGTGGTAACAGACATCGCTATCGGTGCGGGAGGTCTGTGGTTCCATCCCTGGGTCGGTCAAATCGGATGCAGCGTTGCCAACGACTCGCCACCACTGCGATGATTCTTCGTTGTTCAAAGCTGTGTTGCCCAGACACTAAGCCTCGGAGATGGCCACGTCACTCGTTACACGCTTCGGCGTAAGCCTCACACCAAATCATTAATTTGTTATTTTTTTTATTTGATTATCGTTAATCATTTTTTCCAAAGACAAACAACAAAGCTTAGCTAGGAGTTGAAACAATAGCTTTGCAGCAAAAAAACAGTTGAAAACGACGCTTCTAACCACTACGCGACGCTGCAGACAATACCAATTTGCTGAGCTTACAGAAAATGCACTGAAAATCAAGATCAATATGTTTTCAAAAAGCACGCAACATTTACCAGCTGCTTGGCCTAGTGTTTCGAGCTTGGAGACTGGGTTCGATACTTGGTCGAGTCATACCAAAGACTTAAAAAATGATATCCATATAGCTACCCAGCTTAGCGCTCAGCACCAGGGTGAGCGAGGAGAATGAAATGGTGATGTGCAAATTAGTCGTGTTGTAAGTCAGTCCTGGTGCTACAAAAACCGTAGCAGTTAAAAAGCGCCTAAAAACAACCTAACATTTCATTTGTCGGTGAAACAGTCGGTTCTCAGTTTCTTTTTCGGCAAACGCTTTTTCTGAAAACTTGAGCATGTATATAGTTCAGCAACAACACTTGGTAGCTAAGGTTATTTTCCTTTCACCAAATCCACCAGCTCATGCAAGTAAGGCGGCGAGTTTTGTCTCGTGTTTTTTACGTTGTTCCACTTTCATCGAAAACAATTGCTGTTTAAAATTCCATGCGAAGTTGCGATTCAGCATTAGAATTACGTATTTTTCCAATTTCATTGTTACTGAGCATCATCATGAAACTTGGCCATTGCCTTCGTCATCGCATTCTTTACCCACGGTTTCATTGCTCTTTAGAACCATTTAAATCCACGCAGAAAATCACCAAGAAAACCAAAACTTGTACGTTTTTCGCGGATGTATTTTTTATATGCATATAAAATCTTGAGATCAGGCTTACATAGCAGGAGCAATGCAAGAAGTACCAGAAGGCTTTGAAGTTTGATCTAACTCGGTGAAATTCATCCAACATGTTAAGTCCAGTAAATTGTACGAACAAGCTGGCGGTAGCCTATGCTTAGAACATGTTCGTTTTTTTCTTAAAAATCAGGCTCGGTATGCTCATAAGCGTTATGCTGACAAAAAAAGGTGTAAATCAATTTATGCAGAATTTTTTCGTTTTGCATCACGCATTACTGCATTTTCAAGTAAATGTTCGTAGCTTTGTCTTCTTGATTTAGTGCGATGGTAAGATTGGTAGCTTTTTGGAGAATTTGCATATAAAAAGTTTTTACGTTTACTCGAGATATTTTTTATTTTTCTATTTATTTGCATATTTATCCTCCTATCGCGAGAAAGCGACGAAGCGCTATACGAGCTCGCTTAGCAGTTGCCGCCCATCTGTCTACCACACTAACATGGGAGAATCCCGTTAAGTGCCCTTCCCAATGGCACAACAAGCGAAATTGCCGGCTTGCTCCACACTGTCCCGTCAATGCCGAACGTCAAGCAGGGAAGCAGTGAATACCAATTTTTAAATCATTGGTTTGACCCGACTCGGAATCGAACCCCGAGTCTACCGATCCAAAACAGACGCTCTATCCACTCGGCCATCTGATCGGTATGAAACATCAAGGCAATGGGCCAATCACAAAGCTAACATTCAGATTTTAGAAGACTCAATTTTTGTGACTAATTAATTCAAAGGTCAAGAAACTGTGTAACATCAACAACGCTACCAGCCATATTTAAAGCATAAGCAAGTTCAGCCTGGAGATTACTTACCGAGAACTTTACAACATATGAGCCACAGACATAAGTCAGCACCCTTTGAAAAGACACTACATTAAAAGCTACAGTATTATATATAATAAACAAAGCATGTACCATTTTTTGTATCATCTGTCACACAAAATGAATGTCAGTTAAAAAATAAATATTAGCAACAAAACACAGCAGAGCGAATATGCATAAAGCTAACAAAAATCCAATACCGAACCGACCTTCACACATCAGTACCGTAGGTCGTAAAAAAAATAATAAAAGTCAATAAATGCAGTAAATTGGGACGAAAATAGCGTTAGGAAAAACAATAGCAATTCTCACAACTGGACGTTTCGACAACAGCTGTCATCATCACCAGTGCATGATTGGCAGACTGCTGATGATGACGGTTGAATCTCTCTTGTCGAAACGTCCAGTCATGATAATTACTGTGACATTATTTTCCTCCCAAAGTCAACAAACATTCAGTTCTTTAGTTTCTCTCAACAAATCTTATGCAAATCACTTATTTTATCTCATGCAAAAAACATTGGTTGCTAAATGCTTAACAAATGGACGCGTTTCACTTGTAAATCAAATTAATTCTCCTGACTTTCGATCTAGCAAAAAGATCAATCACTAGCTCATTAAAATCCTTAATCGCTGACATCAACTTGCTTTCAATAGAAACCATTGCTAAAGCTAACAATCGATCAGAGCTCATTGTACTCCTCAAAAAAGTTTTGATCCGCTTAAGAGTAGAGAAACATCGCTCAGGTTCAGCAGTAGTCATTGGTGTCGTCAACACTATCTTCAACAGCTTGACTACTTCAGGAAATATCTCCTGCATAAACTCATCGCAAGACAAGCTCACTAGCAAACCTAAAAGGCTTTTGTCAAGGTAAATATCCCTTCTGGAATACAAGATACACAGCTCATTTTGCAGCTTCGAACTGTTTACCATTGGATAGGCCTCTGCACAGTTTTCCAATGAAGCTGAAGGAAATAACTGCAGGTATTCGGAAGCATTTTCAAAACGCAGCAACTTGCTAGCTTCCAGATGGCCCGTAAATCTAAACCTTTCTTGGCACTGGACGAAAATTAAGTCGCACACCTCTTTTGCATCTCTAATTTTTCCATCATCGCATCTTCTCTTTAGTGTTTCAGTATACATAGACGCAGGGGATAAGTTGTCGCGCACTTGTTGAATTGCGCCAGAAAATGCTGTCAAGTGTGAAGCAGCTCTCACTGCATCTACCGAAGGGGACTGCAGCTGTGCAAATAAAATATCAACATGTGGCATCACCTTATAAAAAAACTCTAACCAAAATAGAAAATTCGAATCCAGTAACATTCGTTTTATGCCGCTTGCTGCACTTCCAGTAATAGCAGAGTTTGACGATTCAAGCTTGTTGCAGCATTCGATCAGCGAATCTTTTAACTTAAAAACTGCTCGGACGGTTCGACTTTTGAAGTTCCATCGAGTAGCTGACGAACCTGGAATTCGACGGTGAGCAATTTCTTCCAACACAGCCATCCTTTGAGGAGAGTTGGAGAAAAAAGTCGGAATGCCTAATAAAAACAAATTTTGCGGAGACAATTGGACTACAAGTGAAAAAAGTACTGTCAACTAAAGCTAAATGTAAAGCTTTCACTTCGCACAAAACCTTATCTAAAATAAAATTTACCTCATCATTAACTACTACTAAAGAAGTGTATACCTGATAAATTGCCGAAAAATATCCTTGTACTTCTGAACTAAAACTAAATGTTAAGCTTTCACTTCCCACAAAACTTCATCCAAAATAAAATTTACCTCATCATTATAACTACCGTACTACTAAAGAAGTGTATATATACCTGATAAATTGTCAAAAAATATCCTTGCACTTCTATTTTGAGAACAAGCTTTCTGCATAATCAAATTGAACTGGTGAGCATGACAATGAATAAAATGAGTATTGGGATATTGCTCTTTTATTCTAATCTGCACACCTGTTCTTGATCCGCTCATAGCAGCTGCACCATCATAAGTCTGTGCCACAAGCTTACTATGATCATTTCCCAAAACTTTGTCCAATTCACCCAGTAAAATGGAAGCCAATGAAGCAGCTGTCAAATCAGGAGGATTGAAAAAACCCCAAAATCTTTCCACAACTTTGCCCAGTGCTTCATACCGAAATACAATCACCATTTGTGTTCTATCATGCACATCTGTTGTTTCATCACACATGACAGCCAAAAAATCCGAACTTTCAATTTCAGATCTTATTTGATTCCTGCAAAGATCCAAAATATCATTTTGAATAGTCTTTGATGTTCCTTTGAAGATCAAATTAGACTCCAAATGTGCGCGAAGACTTAAATCAATTTCACACGCAAAATCAACAAGGCCGCGGAACACTCCAGGGTTTTCTGACTCATTTATTTCATTGTGTCCTCTTAATGGTAATTCATGCCTTCCACAAAATTTAACGCAATCAATGATTTTTGACAAAATCTTTCTGTTTTCTGCAACTTGTTTGTTGTGACGAGCCAAAGAGATTTTATATCCTGCATCCAACTGCGAAGCAATGTTAACTGAACCCAACAAAGATAAATTTAGCATGTTATTGACATGGGATTTTGAAGCCTTGTGCTTATCAATTTTTCGTGTAATGTGGACCAAATCCTTAATACCAGTTTTTGTCCATGCTGAATCCCCTCCAAATAACAAACAAGGAAAGCAAAATAATGCATTTTTTTATTGCAACCGCATAGCCACACATTTTTGGAATATAAATCTGCATTAAACTGCCGGACATAAGACTTTCCTCGACTAGATGCAGCTTTGCTAATCATCAAACTAGGAATTGGTCTTCCTTTGCCTTTCAAATCAATTTTTTGCTGTAATGTCAGCCTGTCGAAATTAATGCTTTGTAGATATTCAACCGTATTTTCTTCCATTCTCACCCAACTACAACGTTTACTACCAAACAAAGCTAATAAGAATCTTTATTTCAGTTTGAACTCCCAAACACAGCTAATCGAAAGCAAGTTACTGTTGAGAATGGGTAAACTAAATTATGCATATATACCATATATTGCTAGTCGACTGAACAATTACAATAGAACAACACACCAATAACGTATAAAAGTGATTAGATTAGATTATTTGCATTTATTATTTATCCTCCTCCTATCACAAGAAAGCGATGAAGCGCTATATGAGCTCGCTTAGGAGTTGCCAGCCATCTGTCTACCACACTAAGATGGGGGAATCCCGTTAAGTGCCTTTTCCAACGACACAACAAGCAAACTAGCCAGCTTGCTCCACACTGTCTCTTCAATGCTGAACGTCAAGCAGGGAAGAAGTGAATACCAATGTTTAAGTAATTGGTTTGACCAGACTCGGAATCAAACCCAGAGTCTACCGATCCAGAAGCAGACACTCTATCCACTCAGCCATCTGATCGGTTTGTGGAAAAATCCAAGCTCGTTACATTTACAGTAGAACAACTGCTGACCCTTGAGGTTGGATCACTTGCTTAACAGTTAAGATTTAACCGACTTTTAAATCAGTTAAGTCATGCTGCTGATAAAGCTGAAAATTTTTAAAAAAGCTAACAAGCTTAATGTCTAATGCTGAAAAAGTACAGGATTGAAAAGGGATTATCGATATAAAATTGAGCGAAAAGCTGTAGCATTGCAATAAAACCTACTATGTAATCAAACTTTATAATATCATATATTATATGTATATATATTATATATACAATATAAAATTTTTATTATAATGTGATAGCTAAATAAACATGCTAAGTATCATAAACACCAACATTATCAAGTTACATGCATATATAAACTCTTTAGACATTGTAACCATCCCTTTGAGTTTGAATAACTGTGAATACATACATCATATCATCAACTCGATGACTCTGATTTACATACAATTTTAGTACAAAATATCTCTTATCTGAGCACTTACTGTCATTTGGTAAATTTGAAATACTTGAAACTGTTTGAAGTAAAACAAAAATTATATACATAAAATTTTTAAGATGTTAAAGTCAGGGTGAAGCGTAGCCATTTTAGCCAAATTTATTTTCAAAAAATAACATCAATGTTTCTAAACCCAACGCAGAAAACTTTTTTTTGCCAAAGTTTCTAGTTTTTGAAATAATCACGAAAGTCTGTTTTAACTTCATCAAAAAATTATGATGTTAGAGTAGTCAAAGAAACAAGAAAAAATGCCAATTTTGACTACTCTGGCATTATAATTTGATGGAGTTGAAATGAATTTTTTTAATTATACCGGTATATTTCAAAACTGTTAGCAAAAAAATTTTTTCTGCGTTGGTTTTAGAAAAAATTAGTTATTTTTTGAAAATAAATTTGGCTAGGCTTCACCCTACCTCTAAGTCACTTCATAAAACTTTTGGTTAGTAGTATGATATCTCTTTGGTTTTGGCAGTGTCTCTATGCAAATCCTGCATTATGCAGTTTTTCATTCCAAATTTCGAAAACAAATTAGGCCTAGAGCACAGAGCAGACCAGCATACACCAAATTCCAAGTAGCTAATGAAGGTGTTTCCTAATTAATTACCGGTAACGGTAAAAAGTAAAATTAAATCTTTAACTCAACTGGATTTGGCCAGCAGCCGGTACTTTTGTTAACACTTCATATATCCATGTTATACCTTTTATTGCTTCATCCATGTTATACCTATTATTGCTTCATCCAGTTGAAAAAACTTAGCGCTATGTTAGATAGTTGGTCTATTTGCCTCCACTACTCACCAGAAACCTGTGCTAATCTACCGGTACTGTACCGTACCTAGCCTACCATTGACCGCACATGTAAACTACTGGTATTCTTCTAAACCTAGCTGGTAACTAGTACTATAGTCTGATAGCCCAACTACTGGTAACCTTTTAAGCCTAGCAGCAAATCAGCATCCAAAACTGGATAACTTAACTCTTTTATTTGTTCAAACCTTCAAAGCGTCTGCACTCAACTCTCGTACCGTACCGGTGGAACACCGGCACTTCATTACTGCACTGCATTCATCAAAAAAATTTGGAGCTGCGAAATCTGGAAATGCTGTTGCAGCGGCGCATTCATGAAAAGCAGCAGAAAAGCCGTCAAGTTTAAAGCAGACTTCATGCTGTGCTTATGAAACTAATTTAAGATACATAAAAAGGCCGCTAAACATAATATTTTAAACAACCTATGAATAATATGTCTTGACATTGGTTTAACTAATATGTCACTAAATGTCAGAGCGATGAAATCTGTGTCAATGTCCGTATAAGCTCTTATATCAATTTCTAGCTTTACGTAAAAGCGCGGGAAATGGAGCTGAGTGTATCTATGTTTTCCAATGCAGCTACTCTTGTCATTAGTTACAACTCATTGGGTGTTGCCATTTACTTTTTCAGTTCTTGGATTGAATCAAAAACTAATTAATTTTTTTTTTTCGCTCAAAAATCCTAGGGGGGGTTGGGGGGTATACCCTCTTCAAATTTTATGCCAGAAAATTTGAGTAAGATTTTTTTGATAATTTTGGAAATCAAAACTATTTTTTCAATTTAAAAAAACTTTTCTTTGTTGCATTTTCTGGGGGAGCTGCAGCTCCTCTGGACGAGCCGCCCCTGGTTGTTACATAACATGAAACAATTGCTTTAACTTGCATCGAGGTAGAGCTTCAGCTTTTGCATGGACCCATAGTAGATTTTGACAATTGGTAGGCCTTTGATCAGGTTCGAACAAAATGGACACGGGTAGCGCTTTTTTTTAATTAAATGCAATTTGATATGTTAAATGGCAAATTTTTTTCGGTTTTCGCTCAATGTGCTATGAGTGCACTGCTTCTCTGGGACCCGTTCTTTTTGATATCAGAAGGACATTCATGTTGAAGCCCACACCAGAGCATTGACGAATTCAAGTTGGGCTAAAGGGCTGCTAGCACAAGCTCCGCAAATAATATTAGAGCACTTCGATACCGTACTTTTAGACCGGCAAATGAGACAGATAAACATTTTTTGACTCTCTTTCCCCAGTAAAGAAATCTTAGCTACGCCGCTGGTTCCCTAGGTTCTTGGCTAGTTTGAAATTACTGGATTTATTACACCAATTCGCACAGTTTTGTGTTGCCTTGCATACACTGTTGATAATGACAGCTAAATCTATGTAGTCGAAACATCCAGTTTTGAGATTTGCAGTGGCTTTATTTTTCCTCCTTAAGCTATTTTCGTCCATTATTTATTGTATTCCGAATAATTATTCGTGTTAATAATTTGATGCGTAACTTACTTTATGCACAGGAAAACTAAATACAGTCGAAAAAAATCTGGACAGAATAAACAAAGATGTCAGGGAGGCAGAAAAAGACTTGGATCAATTAGAAAAATGTTGTGGACTTTGCGTTTGGCCGTGGGGCAAGTAAGGCTTCAAAGTGTTGCGGACTGTGCGTTTGGCCGTGGGGCAAGTAAGGCTTCAAAGTGTTGCGGACTGTGCGTTTGGCCGTGGGGCAAGTAAGGCTGCTTAGCAGAGTTTCCCAACTTGGATTCCATAACTTTTTGGGATCTTCAACGCTGCTTCGAGATAAATTTGCAAAAATTATTTTACTATTTCCGAATTATTGCCAGTTTCTCCGAATGGTTAAATCACGGAGGGTCTACGGGTATTAGCATCTAAGTGCGAAGTGTAAGGCGTTCATCTAGAGCAGGGGTCGGCAACCTTTTGAGCGCAGCGTGCCATTTTTTGATGGTGTCAACAATCAACATAGAAACTTCTTCGCGTGCCAAACGCTTTTGTTTTCTCGCTTGATGTAGATTTTGCCGTTTTGTCTTGTTTTCCTCTGAAAATATCAGTGAAGAGCAAAAAAAGTCCCCACTCTCCTCGGAAAATATCAGACCAAAAAATAAAAACAAAAAGGTTTCACGTCGGTAGATGTCCTATTTGCAAAGAAATACCTTAATTGAGTGACTTTTGAGCCCAGCACTGAAAATCGCTCATGGATTCAAAAGTGAATTTGTTTAATCTTATGACGTTATATGAGCTTAAAATTTGCTTGCGCATGGAATCGCTTCGCATGCTACTTTTGGCACGCGTGCCAGGAATTGCCGACCTCTGATCACAGTCTGGAGGCCTTCGTGCATTAGATGAGATTTTTTACTTCGCATATTGACATACTACGATATTCAGAGCAAAGAAAATCCATGAGGCTAACAAGAATCGCAAAGATAACTTTCCAACCACGGCAATTGCTGACGGTGGGCAAAAATCGGGAAAGTCACGTGATTACGCTTCCAAAGCAAAAAAGACGCCGTCTGGCGGATATATCGCAAGGTAATTACTGCACACATGTAGAACAGATGCCGCCTGGGGTCCGCTTGGTATTGATGGGTGGTGGAACAGATATGTTTTACGCCTGCGTTCACTATCTGAAAGTATCTTGATCTGCACATGGAGCTGGCCGAGGGGTTGATGCATTGGACTCCTGAGCGAATTTTGTGGGTTCGATACTCAACCAGGTCACCTTTCATGATTCACGCATGCTTCTAATATAAAAACCTAAGCTGCAAACATGCGGCTGGAAAAGAAAAGAAAACTGAGAAAAAATTAAAGTATCTTGATCAAATCAAAATCAAATCTTCATTATATTCGCGGTATTACGCTGAAGCGCGTAGCTAAAGGTGTGATCCATCTTCGCGGCTTGGCGTCTGGGCATCAGCTCCGAAGGCACTTCAAAGCGGTGGCGAGCCGTTGGTGACACTGCGTCTATTTTGACCGGCTCGAAAATCGAACCCGAGACTTCCGGCGCTGATAGTGATGTGGTAAAAACTGAACTAACGGCATCAGTTATATTGCAACGCGTGAACCTACAACCCGATGAACTAACCGCATCAGTTATGTTGCAACGTGTGAACTTACAACCCAATCAACTAACCGCATCAGTGATGCTGCAACGTGTGAACTTACAACCCGATGAACTACCCGCATCAGTGATGTTGCAACGCGTGAACTTACAACCCGATGAACTACCCGCATCAGTGATGTTGCAACGCGTGAACCTACAACCCAATGAACTAACCGCATTAGTTATGTTGCAACTAGAGATGGCATGGGCCTCTGAGAGACCCGCTAACGAGCCGTTAACCGGTCTTTTTACTGGTCCGCTCACGGCCCGGTTCTATCTGTGTTTTTTACTGGGCCGCTGACGAGCCGCTAACAATTTTTGAAATCCCCTTAAGTTTGAATAATGTGATTAAAGGTGCATAAAAAGAATGGGCTTTGGGCGGGCTGGGCTTTATTTTTGGTATGAGTTGCCGGGTCGGTTACAGTTACTGGGCTAGAGATTCCGGGCCGTGGGCGGTCCGGGCCTCAAAAATTCAGCCCGAGCCATCTCTAGTTGCAACGCGTGAACCTACAACCCAATCAACTAACCGCATCAGTAATGTTGCAACGTGTGAACCTACAACCCAAATGGAATTTCGCGTCCAATTCTTTGTGATTTGCTTGTTTGCGTCATAATAGTTGAGGTCATCGCGCAGAATCGCGAATGATGATCGCGAAGATGAAATGGACGAGAATTTAACTCACGTCGGGACGGTGGTGGACACATTGAAGAACATGGCGATAGACATGGGAACAGAGATCGGAAAACAAAACGTACAACTTGATCGCATCAACCTTAAGGTGCACCAACTGTTGCGATGTCAATAATGTTGAAAGCCATTGTAGCGTTTGATGGCGATGTTTCAGCTTTTTTCGAGTTCGATTGATTCCCTAATCAAAAACAAATCTTCGCTACACTCGCGGTATTACGCCAAAGCGTGTAACGAGTGGCGGGGCCCATCTCCGCGGCTTAGCGCCTGGACAACACAACTCCGAACAAATGTAGTGGTGGGGAGCCGTTGGTGAGGTGGCGAGCCGTTGGTGAGATTGTGTCCGATTTCACCGGCCAGAAAATCGAACCCCAGATTTGGCGGGCCGGAAGCGATGTGATCAACATCTGAGCTACTGTTCCGGCAACTCATGTCTTCAGTTTCATATGAAGCCAGCGATATACGGTGATGCTGTGTTTTATCAATTTTTAAATTTTGTTAGTTTCAAGCGGGCGCACAGAAGTCCTAATAAGAAATCTGCATGTTAGTTGGCGCATCGTTTATGAGGGCAACAGAAAATGCGCCAAGCGAAGTGTTTGAATATGTAGTCGGGTAAATTCCAGAACCTGGACGAAGAGTACGGTTGGTAGATGAAATGAGATCAATACAGCGTATCTTGCTGTGTTATACCTGGGTGCTAAGTCGCGTAGATGGGCTTCATCAAGTCGTAGCACGCACAAGCGTATCATCTGAATTTGGAAAAAATAAGATCGTTGTCGATAAAAATGAAAAACTGGACGAAATGTTCCGAGGCCGCACTATTCGTAACAACTTCACGACTCTTTAAATCGTTTTGCAGTTTGTGGACGGTCTACAATGCGTGTGTAAGGGGGGTTTACCAAAAGATTCTGTGCCCAACCTTTCGAGCACTTAGCACTACAAGCACGTCTAAAATGTTGTTTTTGGTAAAGGTCTCCCTAACGCAAGGACGAAGATAACAAGATTCTATTTTGTTCCAGGCCTGATGACACGTTTCAGGTCTTTGGTAAGATTCGACAGAGGATTAGACTTAGTCGTCATGCACGGCTGATGGATCAAATAAAAAGTACTTTTGTACAACACCACACAGATCGTAACACGTTGTCGTATCACAGGCGGATTCAAACGTTAAGCGAGTCGATGACGCGAATGTTCGAGCTGATCGGATCCTTCGAACTCGATAAGCGGTTTGAAGTGAGTTTTGCAAATGTTTTGTATCATTTTTGTGCAGATGCCAGTGCCTGCCACTTGACGCCTATGACTGACGGCAATTACTAGTTTCTTTTCATTTTTTTTTTTTTGCAAAACGCTGTGTGTGATTGTAACGTCACAATGCGATGTTTGATTTGAAATAAATTAGCTTGACATGCGTTTGGTAAAATCAACTTTGATCTTGGGAGCCATGTTTTCGATATGACGTCGCTTGGCAAATGCGTGAGCTGTTTACATTTTTCCTTTATATTGTCTACAACCGTCGTACACACGTCATCACTATCGATACCATAGAGCAGTGAGCTCAAGCCAGAGCAGGCGCCACGGGGGGTTCAGGGGGGCCTAGCACCCCCAATCAAGACGCTTGGCCCCCCCAATTCATAAGCTTACTTTTTTGAAAAAAGCGGCCTTTGCGCTTAATTTCAAACTTTGCCCCCCCCCCAGACAAATACGTGGCTCCCCTAAGTCCACTGCTCTGGCGCCGGCTCTGGCTTAAGCATCTCTCCGCCTCACAGTTGCTTTGAAATACGAAAAATTTTGCTTCGAAACACGAAAAATTTGCTTCCAAATACAAAAAATTTACTTGACAAGGTAATATGAAAAACTTACTTTAAAATACAAATTTACTTTACAAGATAATATGAAAAACTAACTTTAAAATACAAATTTACTTTACAAGGTAATATGAAACATTTGCTTCAAAACACAAAAAATTTACTTTACAGATTACTATGAAAATTTTGCCTCAAAACACAAAAAATTTGATTCAAAATATAAAAAATATACTTTACAGGAAACATGAAAAATTCGCTTCATAGGAAATACGAAAATTTTCAGAAAAAAAAAAAAAACTGGTTATTTGCGTTGGCATGGAAACAGGAAGAGTTGGGAAATTACTCTGAAAAATATGAAAGACGAGAAATTAAAAGTCGCGGGGCTGAAACAAGTCATTCATCCACAGGGCAGATCAAGAGGGTGGGGCTAGCCTCAAAATATAGGGGGTGGGGGCTAGCCTCGAAATAAAGGGGGTGGGGGGCTATAGCCTCGGGCTTCCCCTCGGTAAAATCCCGCCCTCTAAAGAATAGCTTTGCTGCTGACGTCAGAATCAGGTTCGCAAGAAATTATGGGGCCATCCGAAAAATCAACTCTGGGTTCCCTTGTGGTGTCTCATCGCGGCGGTGTTCACTCTGAGAGCCCTTAAAGTGTCTCATTGCGGCCGTGTTCATTCTGAGGGTCCTTAAAGTGTCTCATCGCGGTCGTGTTCCTTCTGAGGGCCCTTAAAGTGTCTCATCGCGGCCGTGTTCACTCTGAGGACCCTTATGGTGTCTCATTGCGGCCGTGTTCATTTTGAGGGTCCTTAAAGTGTCTCATCGCGGCCTGTTCATTCTGAGGACCCTTAAAGTGTCTCATTGCCGCCGAGTTGATGCAATCTAACTTAGGTATTCACTCCAGCACCCTGGATCTCCCTGAAGTGTCTCATCGCGGCCGTGTTCATGCAGTCTAACTTACGTATTCACTCCAGCACCCTGGATCCCCCTAAAGTGTTTTATCGTGGCCGTGTTCATGCGATCTAACTTTCGTATTCACTTCAGCACCCTGGGTCCCCCTAAAGTGTTTCATCGCGGCCGTGTTCATGCAATCTAACTTACGTATTCACTCCAGCACCCTGGATCCTCCTAAACTTTAGGGCCTAAAGTGTCTCATCGCGGCCGTGCTCATGCTGCAATCTAACTTTCGTATTCACTCCAGCACTCTGGGTCCCTCTAAAGTGTCTCATCGCGGCCGAGTTGATGCAGTCTAACTTACGTATTTAATCCAGCACCCTGGATCCCTCTAAAGTGTTCCATCGCGGCCGAGTTGATGCAGTCTAACTTACGTATTTAATCCAGCACCCTGGATCCCTCTAAAGTGTTCCATCGCGGCCGAGTTGATGCAGTCTAACTTACGTATTTAATCCAGCACCCTGGATCCCTCTAAAGTGTCTCATCGCGGCCGAGTTGATGCAATCTAACTTACGTATTCATTCCAGCACTCTGGGTCCCCCTAAAGTGTCTCATCGCGGCCGAGTTGATGCAGTCTAACTTACGTATTTAATCCAGCACCCTGGATCCCTCTAAAGTGTTTCATCGCGACCGAGTTGATGCAATCTAACTTACGTATTCATTCCAGCACTCTGGGTCCCCCTAAAGTGTCTCATCGTGGCCGCGTTCATGCTATCTAACTTACGTATTCACTTCAGCATATTGATTTTACAGTATTAAAAGTTAAAACCAGACAGCTTTTTTCACCCGGTAGAGTTAGTCAGGGGTATCTCAATAGTGAAAATAATAAGCTTTAACTTCGTTATTGAGCACTTTCTTGACCTGAAGTTATACTTACGTATGATGGCGTAAGGCTGGGTCTGCGTGACGTAGGTAGTTGTCGGCTAAAAATATATTGACGTCACCAACTAGCTACCGTTATTTTCGAATAACCGACTTACCCTGGCGATGTAGGCAGGTTGAGCCGTTGCTGGGTAAGTGGCAACTAAAAAAAAAAACAATTTGTGAAAACTATCGCTGTGATCAAATTGTTTGACACGCGGCTGACTGCGATGGCCAATACACATCAAAAAGTAGCCGTACATCGAGAACACACCAAGAAGTACATATACACGGAGAACACACCATACCATGCACACCAAGAAATACATACACACTGAGAGCACACCATCCCATGCATACCAAGAAGTACGTATACACTGAGAACACACCATACCATGCACACCAAGAAATACATACACACTGAGAGCACACCATACCGTGCATACCAAGAAGTACGTATACACTGAGAACACACCATACCATGCACACCAAGAAATACATACACACTAAGAGCACACCATACCGTGCATACCAAGAAGTACGTATACACTGAGAACACACCATACCATGCACACCAAGAAATACATACACACTGAGAGCACACCATACCGTGCATACCAAGAAGTACATATACACTGAGAACACACCATACCATGCACACCAAGAAGTAGGCTACATATACACTGAGGACACACCATACCATGTAGCCTACACCAAGAAGCACATATACACTGAGAACACACCATACCATGCACACCAAGAAGTACATATACACTGAGGACACACCATACCATGTAGCCTACACCAAGAAGTACATACACACTGAGAACACACCATACCATGCATACCAAGAAATACATATACACTGAGAGCACACCATACCATGCGTACCAACAAGTACATATACACTGAGAACATACCATACCATGCATACCAAGAAGTACATATACACTGAGGACACACCATACCATGCGCACCAAGAAATACATACACACTGAGAGCACACCATACCATGCATACCAAGTACATATACACTGAGAACACACCATACCATGCATACCAAGAAGTACATACACACTGAGAACACACCATACCATGCACACCAAGAAGTAGGCTACATATACACTGAGGACACGCCATACCATGTAGCCTACACCAAGAAGGACATACACACTGAGAACACACCATACCATGCACACTAAGAAATACATATACACTGAGGACACACCATACCATGTAGCCTACACCAAGAAGTACATATACACTGAGAACACAACATACCATGCATACCAAGTACATATACACTGAGAACACAGTACACACCATACCATGCACACCAAGAAGTACATATACACTGAGAACACACCATATCATGTACACCAAGAAGTAGGCCACATATACACTGAGGACACACCATACCATGTAGCCTACACCAAGAAGCACATACACACTGAGAACACACCATACCATGCACGCCAAGAAGTAGGCTACAAATACACTGAGGACACACCATACCATGTAGCCTACACCAAGAAGCACATACACACTGAGAACACACCAGACCATGCACACCAAGAAATACATATACACTGAGGACACACCATACCATGTAGCCTACACCAAGAAGTACATACACACTGAGAACACACCATACCATGAAATACATTTACACTGAGAACACACCATACCATGCACACCAAGAAGTACATACAGTATACACTGAGGACACACCATACCATGTAGCCTACACCAAGAAGTACATACACACTGAGAACACACCATACCATGCTTACCAAGAAGTACATATACACTGAGAACACACCATACTATGCATACCAAGAAATACATATACACTGAGAACATACCATGCATACCGAGAAGTACATATATACTGAAAACACACCATACCATGCATACCAAGAAATACATACACACTGAGAGCACACCATCCCATGCATACCAAGAAGTACGTATACACTGAGAACACACCATACCATGCATACCAAGAAATACATACACACTGAGAACACACCATACCATGCACACCAAGAAGTAGGCTACATATACACTGAGGACACACCATACCATGTAGCCTACAACAAGAAGCACATATACACTGAGAACACAACATACCATGCATACCATGAAATACATACACACTGAGAGCACACCATACCATGCATACCAAGAAGTACATACACACTGAGAACACACCATACCACGCACATCAAGAAGTACATATACACTGAGGACACACCATACCATGTAGCCTACACCAAGAAACACATAGGCTATACACGCAGAACACACCATACCATGCACACCAAGAAGTACATATACACTGAGAACAC
This sequence comes from Trididemnum miniatum, assembly GCA_964006365.1. Taxonomy (NCBI): domain Eukaryota; kingdom Metazoa; phylum Chordata; class Ascidiacea; order Aplousobranchia; family Didemnidae; genus Trididemnum; species Trididemnum miniatum. The sequence goes on from OZ023233.1 coordinate 205,280, forward strand.
ACTACGTCATGCACACCGAGAAGTACACATGCACTGAGAACACACCATACCATGCACACCAAGAAGTACACATTCAGTACACTGAGAACACACCATGTCATGCACATCAAGAAGTACATATGCACTGAGAACACACCATACCATGCACACCAAGAAGTAACGACCCATTAAAAAATGGAGGCAAATCTCGTGAACAAGTTTGCGATTTAAATAATCTATTGTAGCAGAATATACTCACCACCATCACGCCACGACACTTGCTTGCTTGTAGACGTTTTCAAAAATCGCATTTTGAGCGTTAACAACTGAACATGATTTAAAAATTCGAAATTATGCAAGGTCTTTCGACAATCGCTTGCATTTGCATAAAAGAAAAACAACACTTTCATAAAAAAGTGGATTTAATTGTATCAAGAAACAACTTCTGCTGCTGCAATCCTGCCTTTGACATAGAAGCAAGTTCAGATCGACTTACCTCCGATTGGCATAGCTACAGGAGCTGGTGCGGAAGCCGTTGTCGTCACAATCGTGTTAGTTGCCTGCAAATATGTTTCGTAAAATATCTTGGACATTCTTGAAGAGTGATTTCGTCAACCAAGAAGTTGCGACGTGCGTTAATTAGGTTCGCAGAAGTATGACGAGTGTCAATTTGGTTCGCAAGATTGCGATGTGTTTCAAATGCCATTTTGGTTCGCGGAAGAGCAAAGTGTGTCAATTTGGTTCCTGAGATTGTAACGTGCGTCAATTTGAACTCGCAATATTGCGACGTGTGTCGATTTGGTTTGCAAGATTGCCATGTGTGGCAATTTGATTAACGGAATAGCAAAGTGTGTCAATTTGGTTCCTGAGATTTCGACGAGTGTCAATTTGGTATGCAAGATTGCGACGTATCGCAATTAGGTTCGCGAGATTGCGACGTGTGTCAATGTGGTATGCAAGATTGCGACGTGTGTCAATTAGGTTTTAAGGCTAACAAACGCTTGCATTGCACAAAATTTTAAGACGAGCTAGCGGCGTCTCTTCCAGCGCAGTCATGAAATTTTATTTGTGCTTTTGGTCTTGGTTGGTTTCGATCCCTTACTTTGTTTTCCTTCAGTTGTTTCTCGAACTGGATAACCGCACATCATATGACCAAGTCACTTCGTGCTGCTTCTAACTTACATTCCATATTTGTTTGATTTGTTGTACATCACGCCATGTTATTATTGTTTTCGCAAATGCACCTCGCCCTTTAATTCCACTCCTTTTCATATTCCCCTCGTTCCCTTCACCTTGTTCTTTTCGATATTTTGAGTTGGAAGGTGAAGACAAGTTATCACGTTGCTGCTTTTATGCTATATATAGAGTCATGACAAAAACATTTTTTTCCAAATTTGAACATGCCTGATATGGGAAAAGGTGAACTTTCTAATGTGTACTGAGACTCTGACATCGATTTTTTAAAATGCTGAAAAAAGTTCCCGCACCAAACAATGTTTCTAAACCCACCTATTCCTATTTCTGGAGTTTTTGGGTCTCTATGTGTTACTGAAACTTTGTGCATGAAAATAAACACTTTATTTAGATGCCCTTCATGCTTGCTCACCTTTCAAAAAAATATGGGCAAAATCAAGCAACAGAAATTTCTGATATGAGCGTTTTGGTGGTCAAAAATTTTATGCTGCCACCTAGCGGAAAAAATAAAAAAAGCTTTTGCTTTCGATATAGTTGAGCGATTGAATTGCAATTAAGGTTTGAACCAACTTTTTTCAAGAAGCGAAGTTCGTTATTGTTATTTTGCGATAACTGTGCCACCAAAGAGCAGAAGCAGCAAGATTTCGATTTTTGACCATGCATTGAGTGCTTGTCAATCATGTTAAATGTGACATTATGTTAGCAAACACAACAACTTGTTAAGGCGATTGTTCATTGTTTCTAACTTTCTATCACTGATGAAGGAGTAGACCTATGCCTCTGGGCCTTTGGGGCTATTTTCATTTTTGGTATATTTGGACGTAGAGTTGTGGTTTTCATGAAATTTGTGGTCCATTTTGCTTTAGCCAAACCCACAGCTGATTCAGATTTTTTGCTGATGAAAAACATGTCGCAACGGATTTTATAAACAGTACTTCAGTAGGCAAAGAAAGAACACTGACAAAACAAGAATCTGCAGTAAAAGAGGCGGCGTTAGGTTTTTGATTTGCTATAAAATATAAAGTTAACTCTTCCACCCACAGCTCGGTAGCTCATTATTTTGTAGCTATATCGCGTGCAATGCAGTCAATAGCCAAAGATGGGCATAGGTCTACTCCTCCATCAGTCATAGAAAGTTAGAAACAATGAACAATCGCCTTAACAAGCAATGATGGGCACGATAAACCTTTCTGTACTAAAGCGATAACGATAATGGATAACTTCAAAAAAGCCCTGGGTAATACCGATATTCGATAAATCTCAATTTCTTGAAGCGATATCGATAAGTTATCGCCGATAGATTTTTCCGACAAATGTTGCGGTAAATTTTCGATGAGTTTGACGAAACTTTTTTTTGTAAGTCGAATTGCAAAAATGTTTTTCTAGATTTTTTAAGAAAAGAGAGCAGTTCACGTACTCTGCCGTGAAATTAAACCAAACAAAGAAATAATTTTTAAAAATTACAACAAGTCTTAATGGACACCGTGTTTTTTCCATAGCGCCAACTCACCAACTTTGAAGTTTAAACAGTGCGTGCATAAAAAATCGTTTATTGCGATAATTTATCGGCGATAACAAAATATATAACAAAAGCGATAACGGTAATCGATAAATCCAAACTATTTTGAGCGATAACGATAATCAATAAAAAGTTATCGCCGATAACTGTCGCCGATAAATTATCACGATAAATGCCCATCTCTGTTAACAAGTTGTTGTGTTTGCTAACATAATGTCACATTTAACATGATTGACAAGCACTCAATGCATGGTCAAAAATCGAAATCTTGCTGCTTCTGCTCTTTGGTGGCACAGTTATCGCAAAATAACAATAACGAACTTCGCTTCTTGAAAAAAGTTGGTTCAAACCTTAATTGCAATTCAATCGCTCAACTATATCGAAAGCAAAAGCTTTTTTTATTTTTTCCGCTAGGTGGCAGCATAAAATTTTTGACCACCAAAACGCTCATATCAGAAATTTCTGTTGCTTGATTTTGCCCATATTTTTTTGAAAGGTGAGCAAGCATGAAGGGCATCTAAATAAAGTGTTTATTTTCATGCACAAAGTTTCAGTAACACATAGAGACCCAAAAACTCCAGAAATAGGGATAGGTGGGTTTAGAAACATTGTTTGGTGCGGGAACTTTTTTCAGCATTTTAAAAAATCGACGTCAGAGTCATAGTACACATTAGAAAGTTCACCTTTTCCCATATTAGGCATGTTCAAATTTTTTGCGTCATAACTAGGGCGATTCACGGTCAATAAAGTCAATTTTTTTTGGAAGTAGAAAATAACTCTAACAATGTGGAAACAAAATTTCACGGTCGTAGGATCAGTATTGATGAAGTTATAAAGTCAATAAATGTCAATTTTTTGTTTTTTAGATCAATATTTTTTTATTAGGTCAATTTTTGCTTTCTTGCTTTTTTTGCGCGTTTCTACTTTATACTCAAAAAGAGATAACTCAGATAATTTAGAGATGGAGTTTCGTAACTGTTGGTGGTACCAGGGAGGTGTATGCTGTCGCAAGACTGTTATCGGTATTACAATTTTACACATGCTTAATTTATTGATATAATGTTTGATGTAATTTCATTGATTTGATTGAGAAGATCCGTTCAGACAGCTTTGCAAGATTGCAATCTTAGCAAAATTCGTGTATGATAAAATAAGCTTTTCGTCGTGTTTTCATTTGTTGCATATTTTTGTCGCTACGTATCGGTATAGTCAAAAACATTAGAATTGAAAAGACAATGCATTAGTTATTCGAACATACTTTGATGTTACAAAAGGTTGCAATACAGCGAATAGCGAAACACTTGAATACGACTCTGGATTCTGCGTAATTACGCAGAGCAGTTAAACTTTCTGCCAGAAAACGTACGGCATTATATGTGCGTACATTATAATCTAAGCACTAACTGAAGTGACTTTAGTGTTTTTTTTTTATGGACTGGTTCTTTCATTTCATTGTTTCGTCAGGTCAATAAAGTCAGTTTTTTGAGATTTTTAGGTCAATAAAAAATGGTCCTAGTCATATCCCTATACTATATATATATATATATATAATCTCTGTAAGTTTTTATTTCCTCAAAGTTTTATTCTTGAAATTTTACTTAAAGAAAGCGGAAGAAGCTTTACTGAACTGAGCGGTTTTACTAAAAGAGGAAGACAAGGCTTTGGCGCTCCGCTCGGGCACGTTAGTGTTATGAAGTCAGCTGATAATTTCCAGCAGTTCGTCTAAATGCATTATTTCCGTCACGAGGTTTTCCACTTAAGTTTTCCACCAATCCTAAAAACGAGTTGTGACATTGCTGGCTTGAAATATTTTTCGTGGGATTGTTTTTATGTTAGCTCAATCGCTTAGCGCACACGCTATCGGTGCGGTAGGTCTGGGGTTCAAATCGCGGGTCGTTCAAATCGGCACAGGATCGCCAACGGCTCACCACCGCTGCGACGTTTCTTCGTAGCTGTGTAAGTGTGTAGCCCAGGCGCTAAGCCGCGGAGATGGGCCTCGTCACACGCTTCGGCGTAATGCAGCGAGTGTGATGAAGATTTGATTTGTTTTTATGTTCACGAAGCTTCAGGAAAAAGGTTCAAATCTACACAGCGCTGTGCTCCTGCACCTGCTCATCTACTCACTGTTACTGTATTGCCTCCACAACCTCCCGCGCAAGCCAAGCTGCTTTGAACTATGGAAATAAAAAACTCCGCCACAGCGACTAACGCTAGGATAACATGGATCGGGTAGACGCTGGCTCCCTGGAAAGTACAGTCTAGGTTTTATTTATGGCCTAGACTTTATCGAGTCAATTCAACGCAATGTAAATTAATTCGCTGGAGCTGTTACAACAGTCGCCATGTCCCCGAAGGTTGTTGCTCGATCCTTGCTTAAATCATGATGGTTCTCAGAGAAAATCCGAAACTCAATGAACGCAAACCTGGAAACATCAAAAAGCAAATTCGTTCGACGGATGTTGCTCAGTCATGAAAAAAGCAACAAAAATTGACGTCATTCAAACAGTTTAACAGCTCAAGATAGTCGAATGGTTGGAGCATCTGCCTCTGGAGCTGTGGAATGAGGTTTGTTTCCGAGTCGTGTCAAACCAATGACTTTAGAATTGGTATTCACAGCAGCTTGATGCTCACCATTAAAAGAACAGTGGGGAGAACAGCTCAGATGGCCAAGTAGTAAGAGTATCCGCCTCTGAAGCTGTAGACTCGGGTTTGATTTCGAGTCGGGTCAAATCAATGACTTTAAAATTGATATTCACAGCTTCCCTGCTTCAAGCTCAGCACTAAAGGGACAGTGTGGAGAACAACCGGCAAGCTAAACCGTTGTGCCGTTGGGAAAAGCACTCAACGGGATTCCCCCGAGCTTGGTGTGGTAGACAGGTGGCCGGCAACTTCTAAGCGAGCTCGTTATAGCGCTGTGATCGCTTTAGTAGCCGTGGCGTCTTTTAAGCGATCAAAGCACTGTAACGAACTCGCTTATAGGAGTTGCCGGCCACCTGTATATTTCTCGTAAAGGCTGTGAATAATGGTGCTTGGTACGATACTGATACAGTTGCATCATCAAAACGTCGCCATCAGCTGTGAGCCAATGACGTCAACAAAACGAACGCGCAGCAAACAAGCCACTTACGTCAGCATTTGAGAAGAGCTGCGAGTATGATGCTGCAGCGCCCTCAACACATATTTGAATGAAAGCGAAAAATGTTGCGACGATGGAAAGAGAGAGAGCGGCTGTCACCTGCAGTGGAGAACTCAATGTGAGGCTGTATCTGGGGGGGAATTGTGATCAAGATTTATATCAACTCGCGGTATTACGCCGAAGCTTGTAACGAGTGGCGGGATCCATCTCCGCTGCTTAATGCCCGGACAACACAGCTCCGAAGAAACGCCGCACCGGTAACATGGTCCGATTAGATTAGCCCGGGAATCAAACCCACAAGCTATCGCGTCCGATCCCTTTAACCCCTGAGCCAACTGCTCATATCAATCGAAATGGTAAATTCATGTTTGAAAGATTTCGTCACGGCTTAGTGTGTTGACTGTGTGTGAAAATGACGCAGGTAAGTTTTATGAATGGAAACACTGCTAACATACCTGGCCTTGATCCAGGTTTTTTCCGGATAAATAGCCAAAAAATCCAGCCAGAAGATACTAAAACAAAGTTTTGATTAGGTCACTACTTGCGCTTTCCCAAACCGCTTGCCTGAAAGAAATTAATATTTCAATTTGTCTTTCTCCGTTAAAACACGCGAAACAGCCAGCTTAAATATGACGAACAATAATAACAATCGCTGCGCCTTGTGAATGCAGACTTTCCATAGCTCTATCACAAGCCTTTCGAGTGTTTTTTTGCGAGGTGAGAAACTTTCTATTCAGTTCATCATTTACAATTTACAGCCTTTCTTAGATCAGCTGGGGGTCGTATTCGCGGGGGTACTTTCGGCAAGCTCACCCAAAACCAGAGGTGTCGAAATAATATTTAATCATTCGGGGAATACCCAACAAAAGTTTGTCAAGACAGCCACGTAATTCAGATCCCATCAGCACTTATACCCAGATCCCTTTCCATGCGGACACCAGTACTTACCCAGATCCCACCCCAGTACTCACCTAAAACCCTACCCAATGCTTACCAGATCCTACCCCAGACACCAGCACTTATACCCAGATCCTACCTCAGACACCAGCACTTATACCCAGATCCTACCCCAGACACCAGTACTTACCCAGATCCCACCCCAGTATTCACCTAGATCCCACCCCTGTACTTACCCAGATCCCACCCCTGTACTTACCCAGACCCGACCCCAGTACTTACCCAGATCCCACCTCACTGCTCACCCAGATCCTACCCCACTACTTACCCAGATCCCACACCAAGCCCCAGCACAAACATAAGTGAGACCAAGAGCTGGGTCCACGTCGTCAGAGGTACTCGACACAATCGCGACTCCGACGAAAGCCAAGATCAACGAAATAAATCCGAAAAAAAGCTGAGTGATCTGCAAACATTTTAACGTCATAATCTCTTCGATGTGATGCGGTGTGGTCACTTACCCCCAGACCTTGATGAGTTTTTGCGTACTCTTGGGTTCTGTTGACCGACCCTTGCATGAAAGAGGGCGTGTGGATGTAGCTGGTCTGCATTGTTCGTTTGATCAAATACAAGAAATTTTACAAAAAAAAAAAATTTTGTCGAACTGGTGCCAAAGCCTTTCGTCTAGATGACGCAATTATCCTTTTTTAGGCTTGTTTAAGTTCGTTACTTCAAGCCACATAGGCCTAAATGCAGCTCAATTTTTTATATTAGTGAAATATATGCATCATGGAAAATGACCTAGCTGGGCAACGAACCCGCGAAAGCAGTTTCCCAAGCCAACGCACCAAGCACTCGGCCGACTCCATGTGCAACCACCGAGAAGGCCAGCTACGAAAACAACGCGACTTATACCGGCTCAAAACATCAAAAACGCCTCACCGTTTTGTTAATGACTGACCTATTTCTAAATGCAAGGATTAGATCGCGACTCTGGTTCCTCCCAGACCCCCTCATTGCAAACCAGCAGCTGCAGCTGTTTTTGGGAAGAATCACAACGACTTCGCACTAAATATTGATGCTGCAGTTGATTAAAAAAATTTCATCGATCTCTTTGAATAATCACCCCATTTCCAAGAAACTGTTTGCAGTAAAACCTTGAAATCAAAAGCAGACGTAAACCCCCTGGAATTCAGAGCGGCCCATCAGGCGTTAGCTGCTCCGATCCATTATTGAGTTGTGGTTTGAGGTGACATTATCAAAATTCATCTCGGTGAAAAATAACCTTGCGACTTCGAGAATTTCACGCGTTTTCATCTAACATCAAAGGTCACGTGAAAAAGAAATGGATTTGAACTGACTGAATTCGACTTTTATAAATCGCGACTAGCTTTTCAACGAAAGTCCTGACTCGATTCGCTGGCAGGCATTTGTAATAATTGTTAATTGTAGGGATACGACAAACCAACATGACTTGTTAATTACAGTAAAAGATTGTTGTCGCTTGAAATTGTAAAAGGTTCAAGCCTGCCGCCATTTATAAGCAATAAAGCATGACAAAAAAAAATTGGGTTATCTTATTCCGAACAAATTTTAAGCAACTCAGTTTGCTCTTAAGTCTGTTAACAAGAGTACGCTTAACATCAGAAGACATTGATGACAAATAGATTTTTTTCTCGGGAAAATAAGTTTTTAACTAACGATTTCGAGTGAGCAAAAAGCGTTCACTCTTCATCAATCACTTTTCTTCCTGGCTTTCACGGACAACGTCATTTCATTTGCACCTTTTCACTTAAAACTGATTGTTTTGCGTCACAATCTATCATCGCGTTACCAGCATCGACATTCTTTCTAAACCAACAAGATCGCTTTTGTCTCGCGAATTCTCGTCTCGTGTTACTCGCGGCACCAAGCAACAATCCAGAGTTGCCAATTAGTTTTAACTTTTTTATCATAAATTGGTCAGCAGTCAGAATTCACACCAACTACACTGACGAGATAGAAACAATTTTTTCCCACAAAATTTGAAGTAATTTTTGAGGGTAACCTCCCAACATGAAAGATTGATGATGGTTGGAACAGCCCAGCCTACAGAGAGCCAGAGATAGGCATTTGTAGAGATAATTTGTTGGCGATAATTCAAAAGCACATTTGAAGACACTGTGGTGCACCCAGAATTTGGAAAATAGGAGGGCATGTTAACTATAGCAACGCGGTTGCTTTCGAGAGGTTGTCTTTAGGATTGCTGATAAGGTCTAGACGTGATTCAAAACCTGGCCCTGAACAGTCAGCACAACTGGATATGAGTCACCTTATTAAGCTGCTACTCCAACTAACAGCAGACAGAGATAATAACAAGCAAAAAAGGAGTCTCACGCCTAGAAGCCCATTTTTAAAAACGCTAGCTCCTCCCCCACTAGAGCAACAAGCTAACAGCTCTAACACTCAAGCTGCTTTCTGCTCTATCCTTAAAAAGCGCTTTAAGCGTAAAATCCTCACGGTCAAAACAAAAAACACGGAAGTGGACGCGAACGCCGGCAGCCGACAATACAAAACAAATAGTTGTTCCAACATGGCTCTATTGAGACTTGGCGAGGCCTCCAGCCGCAATGTTGAAATAAGAAAAACTTGACCTTGGAGACTGCTGTAGCTGTTCTAATATAAATCACTCCTACTTTTTTAACGAATCTTAAAATATATTCTTGATTTAGACGTAGGTGGCAGAAGCGGGGGGGGAGGGCTGAGGTGGCCCTAATTTACGCATTTATTTCTTCAATTATACCTATGCGTGAATGTGATGGTTCTACCATCGAAATTGATGTTTTCTTTTAAATTTTGTTTGTGGGGTGGGGGGGAACAGAAAAAATGTAATCTTCTTAAAACAAAAAAATTAAGTAACATATATAAAAGGCAAACCAGCAATAGTAGCATCTAAGCCAGGGGTTCTCAACTTCTCAACCGTGGCCCTCTAAAAGGAACACATACCACAAAGTGTTCCCTTGGAATTGGCAGCCACGATGGTAGGATCTCCACGAATACGAATTTTTGTGTGATGATGACGATATCCAAGATGTAGGCCTATGCAAGGAATCTTTTCGACATATTCGAGAGCAACTTAACTTTCATCGAGTTTTCGATATGTAAATCTGTTTTTGGTTTCGACTGTTCAATAAAATTTTTTCGTTGCGCTAGAACAGGGTGGGGAACCTACGGCTCTCTCTGAAGTTTTGAATGTGGCCCGCGTCAGAACTTTGTTAAGTGTAGAACACAACGGTTAAATAGAAATCCGTTGTTTCTCAGAAACTGCTTTCAATTCAACTACTCGCTATAATTGAGACGTAAAAACGGTGAAAAAAGCCTTTGATTTTACAATAAAAAGTAACTCACTTCAAGAATGTTTTAAAAGTTTGCGACGTAAAATTGTGTATTTTTAGAGCAGAAATTGAAATGTGGCCCGCTGAAAATATGATGCAATTAATGCGGCTCGCTGTGCTATGCCGGTTCCCCACCCTGCGCCTGAATGCAGCCTACTTATCTCAGCCTATATTTTTATGAGTAGACGCAAATGGATGTTTTTCGGGCATGGTGCATACCTACTTTTTTTTAGAGCAAGCACGTCTGCCTGTGTCGCGTTAATCATTCAACATGTCTCATTCACCCTTCTATGAGGGTGACTTGCAAAACTAAGCTCAAAATTAAATGTGCCAATCACCACATGCCAGCGTGAATCAGGCAGCCACAAATTACTGTACACCTTCTACTTCATTTGAAAAACGCTTATTCCCGCTAAATCGGTGCTGTTTCGGATTTATCTTCCTTCTCCTTGTGTCAGGGGTGGGCAAAGTACGGCCAGCGAGACCATTTTATGCGGCCAGCGGGCACTTACAAAAACATAAACTCTTATCATAAATCAAGCTGAAGACCTTTTTTATCTTTTTTTTAGCTCCGCGCTGAATGTCAGAGCAAAAGAAGTCATCTGCGGCCGTGTGGACCTTTTTGTTTTGTTTAAAAAGGACATTTGCAAACGTGTAGACCTTTTTTTCGTCATTTTTTTGTTTGTTGCTCTTCATCGATTTTCAGTGGTAAAAATAGGACGTCTGCGAACATGTTACTTATTTACAGTAAACCTTTTTTGCTCTTCACCGATTTTCAGTGGTAAAAATAGGACTTCTGCGAACGTGTAACTCAAGTAGACCTTTTTTTGCTCTTCACCGATTTTCAGTGGTAAAAATATGACAAGTGCGGCCCGCGGCTTCAAATTTTTTTCAAATGCGGCCCTTCGTGTGAACAGTATTGCCCACCCCTGCCTTATGTCAAACAAAAAAAAAACTTGTTTTTGACTCATTCGTTTTATCTTGACGTTTCAAAAAAGTGCCGGAGGCGTAGCAACGGTCAGTTAGTTCCCGCTTTCTGCCGTAATATGGTAAACCAACAATCCATACGATATGTCGGGCCTAAACTATGGAGTGAAATTCCAATCGCCATTAGAAAATCCGGGACAATCAGTACGTTTAAAAATATATTGAAACAGCATTTGTTAAATGGCTATTAGCCTGTCCAGTGTTCATGGCTGTATCTCTGCTCCCCTCCATTCCATTTCGTAATATACATATCGTATTAGTGCAGGGGTGGCGAACCTTTTTTAACAAACGTGCCAAAATATTAAAAATAAAGTTTTATTAGGTTAATGCCGTGCCATTACAATAAACAAAAAACAAATTATAATGAATTCATTGTGATAAAGCAAATATCCATGAGACTTTATCACATGGTTTCTTTACGTGAAGAGCTTTTTTTTGGTCTTTCACTCGATATTAGTAGGGATACCAGTGATGTAGGTCTCGGGACCGGTCTCGAGACCGATTTTGTGCGGTCTTAGTCTCAAATTTGGCCTCTTGGTCTTGGTCTCGAGTTGGTGCGGTATTGGTCTCGTTCTTTTAAACTTGGTCTCGAGACCGAGCATTTTTTTGGCTTCAATGCACATTCTAATAATTGTTTTTGCTGTGTCAACAAAGTGCACAATAATTGCTATCTCAAATTTTGAGTTTCATAGTTACAGCAGCCTGCTAATAAAACAATCTCTCAAGTCTTGAAGCAAGATACGCAAGCAAAATTCACTCGCAAAAAATTAATTTCGTGTCGGCTACAAAAAACGCTCTAAAAACTAAATCACACACTCACAAGTTTGAACACGTTAATTCGATTTCGTTGACGAAAATTATATAAAACAATAGATGGACAGATTTCCAGGCATTCCATCCTTTGTTTTCTCACCGCACGGAGGATAGGGTGAATATGGTTAAATCATAAAATTGTCTTGGTTTGTTGTCTGTTTGCGTTTCAAAACTAATATCCTGCAGAAGGCATACAAACTTCATTTGTCGTAGTGGGAAGCTTCAATCAATCAATCAATTTTCTGGACCCGCTTATTCTTGGGGGGTCGCGGGGGCAGCAGCTCGAGTTGGATCCTCCAAGCATCTCGATCCTCTGCAACAAAGGATAGATGCTCTGCTGGGATGCCAAGGAGAGACCAACTAAGATCTTCTACGTAATCTCGCCATCGAGTTCTGGGAAGGCCTCTAGGCCTTCGACCAATCGGTGTTGAACAGAGCAGTTTTTTGGCTGTTCTTTCCTGGGACATTCGTGTCACATGTCCATACCAACGCAGTTGCGACCTTTCAAGTCGGAGAAGCAGCGATTCGATGTTTAGAGATTCACGAATATCTGCACTTTTAACCTTGTCCAACAAGGTCAAACCGCTAATTCTTCGCAAGAATCCCATTTCGGCTGCTTGAACTCGAGACCTCACTTTCTCATTCATGATTCAACACTCATGGCCCGAAGTCAGAATAGGAACATAGACCGATCTGAAAATGGATAGCTTTGCCTTGGTGCAAAGCTCCCGTTTCAGTACCACAGATCGGTGGTAACATCGATTATCGCTTATTTACTGTATATTTGACAGACGTTCTAGATTCTAGAATGGCTTTTCTTGATAAACTTTAATCCAAAAAGAGCTCAATGATTCCTTTTTTGTTGGAATTCGTAACGAAGTATTTGGTCATTCTGGATGTCAATAAGCTGCTCCTGAAGTTTGCTGATGTTTGCAATTTTATTAGGTAGGTCTTCAGCTTCAGTGCTGAAAGGGTTTCTTATCCAACTGTATTTCAGCGCATTTTCTGGAATGTAAGCATCAAACTCTGCAATTAGCTTGGATATATGTTCCTCGATAATATCTTTGACTTCGATGAGCGAAAAAGTTTCATTCTCCAGTAGTGCACTTAGAAATCGAAATGACGCAGTCTTTCCATCTTTAATTTTGTTCATCCACAACTTCAGTTTTCCTTTAAATGCTGAGAGTTTTTCGGCAAGTCCAACTACTGTCTGATCACGACCTTGTACTGAAAGGTTCACGGAATTAATCTCAGCAAATATATCTGCAAGATAGGCAACTTGCATCAACCACTTTGAGTCCGAGAATTTGTAGGCCAATGGATGACTCTTTTTCGTCAAAAATATCTGTTTCGGTCCGCAACTCCAGCAATCGTTGAAGAACCTTTCTTCGCGACAACCACCTAACCTCTGAATGGTAAACTTACAGCAGGTGTATGTGATCAGAACCAAAATCAGGGCACATTTGAGCAAATAACCTTGAGTTGAAAGCCCTAGATTTAATGAAATTAACAATTTGAATTACTTCCTGCATTATCTTCTGAAACTCGTGAGACAGCTTTTTAGAAGCAAGATTTTCACGGTGGAGAAAACAGTGAACAATCAACGCACTCGGATTTTCTTGCTTAACTCGCGCAGTGAAGCCTTGGCGTGATCCTAGCATTGCTGGTGCACCATCACAACAAACACGGTAACACTGCTTCCAAAGAAGTCCTTGTTGCTTGAAGAATAAATCAACCATTACGAAAATATCTTCTCCAGCTGTTGTGGTTTGCAACGGCTTGCAAAACAGAAATTCTTCTTCCATTTGTGCTGGACCTTGATACCGTACATAAGTCAAGAGTTGGGCGTCATCACTAACATCAGTTGATTCGTCCAGTTGGAGACTGAACTGCCCACTCTTTTTTATGGTTTCAATCACCTGGTCTTTTATGTCACATGACATGCTCTTAATTCGATTTTTAACTGTGTCATTTGACAGAGGAACACCTTCAATTTTCTTCGCAAATTCGTATCCATAAACTGTGCGCACCATATCCAGAGCTGCAGGCTTTACCAATTCCTCGCCAATGATATGTGCCTTATTAGCTCTTACAATTCTCCAGGCTACGAGGTACGAAGGAAGCGTTGCTTGTTGCAGGTGCATAACCACTGTGTTGGTAGAAGCATCCAGTCTCTGCCCTTTCAGTTTCTGTTCTTCTCTTTCGAAGAAACTTTGCTGTTTGTCCACTAGTCGGCTATGCCTTGTTTCTAAGTGTCGTTTTAGTTTGTTGCAGAGGTGTCCGGAGTCTCTTTTTTGAGACTCCGACTCCAATCCTACTCCAAAATTATAGAATCCTACTCCTATCCTGCTCCTGTTTACGCTAAAAATCAAAACTCCAACTCCTGCTATCACTCCTGTTACTCGGAGTATTTCACAAACTTTATAATCGCAAGATTCTCAATATATAGGCCTATTATTCAAACTTCAGGCCTATGTTAAATTTTATGCTCTCCAAAATAGAGATTCATGACCAGTTAAGCTAGCTTCAATATTTTTAAATGTAAATTTCCTGTGACGAATTAAATGAATCAAAGGCCGTGATAAGTAAAAATGCAGTATCGCAGTAAAACACAATTCACCTTAGTTGCAGCACCTTGTTATGCAGCATTGATGCTTTAAAAAAATGCAAAGCAGACAAATTCAAAATACTGCAACACCACAATAAGCAATTTTACGCAATGAAAAATAAAAGGCAATTAAGCATTTGAACGTAAAAAATCAATTTTATGTCAAGCAACAATAGATTAGACTAAAAAGAAAAGAATAACACTAAAAAGACATGACACACCTAAGCTGTATAGAGGTTTTATAAGTAAATGAAGAAAATCCAAATGCAGGTTATGCACCAACTCTCTCAGCAATTCCAATAAGTTGTACAAAAAATAAATGTCATCCACAAAAACTATTTGATATCAAAAGCTGCATGAGCAATGAAGCTGTTGATGAAAATGTACCAACAAATTGCATGCACTGTAAGACACAGAAAAAGCCTCCTTAAAATGAAAAGCTATAAAGCTCTAAAAACAAATTGATACATTTTGTTCGATGAAGTCTCTTCAGCTCAGCTTAAACTTCTTGTACAAGGAGTAAAAACCAACATCAGCTTAAACTTCTTGTGCAAGGAGTAAAAACCAATATGCGGAGAACGAAATACACTTGAGCTTCATCATCATCGTAGGCCTGTTCTGTCCAGTCTACAATAGGATTTTCTTTAAGCTAGTCTGAACCTGAACTGATTCTATTGCGGACCAGGATGATAATGAAACTTAAGTATATTTGAATCTCTGCATGTTGGATTTTACTTCATGGACTAGGAGTTTAAGCTGAGCTGAATTCATTACATTGTCGAAACGCAGTTGCGTCCTCACATTTTTTATTAAATTTAATTTGTTAGGCCTGCCCATCTTCATGAAGTTTCAGTAGCATTGAAAAAAAGATTAAAATGAGCCATAGACCCTGGACCTAGTCTAAAAAATTTCATGAATTTTCTTGCAAAACTCCATAAATTTGGTACGCACTCTCACATTGTTGGATATTCCGATACACTGCTATAACTGCACAGCGTAAAAAATGCTGCACAGTGAAAGTTAAAAAATTGCTCTTAAAGATTTTAACCAGCAGGAAGTTTTACACAAAACTGTGGTCTTTTGCTGTTTCCTTCCACTGTTTTCAGTCTCCTTTTTCGGTAAACTTTCGAGTTTCGGGTAAATAAACTTGACTACCTTTACTGCTTGACTAGACTACCAAGTGGGAATGCACTCTGTTCAGTCTGTTGAAAAAATGTTTTTATTTCACCGAAAATTTGAACTCGCGTCGGCGCGATTCCACCATGATCCCACAGTCTTTCACAGGTATTTAGAGAAGTGCGCGAACCGATGCCTAATAGCGAGCATATAACTTCCGTCAATGATCAATTCACATTACAATAGTGGTTAAAGAAATGGTCACTCCGGCTCCAACTCCTACTCCAGTTTTGATGTTAAACTTAACTCCGAGTCCAATCCGGCTCCGGAAAAATTTGCTTGACTCCGGCTCCGGCTCCTGCTCCGACTCTTGTACACCTCTGGTTTGTTGTGCTTGAAAGATTCGTTACTCAAAACTTCCGCACAAGCAACACACTGTGGCTTAATTACGGCATGTTAAGATATGTTTGTGAAACCCAGATTAAGGTATTCATCCTTGTGCAATCTCTTAGTCATAATTACTCAATACCAAAACGCAACCTGATTAAAAAATCATGATAACGGCAGTTAAAAACCCTTCAATGGGAATACTGTATTACAAAAAATGGTTAGGCTAGACGCGAGAAAGTGGGAGCTTCATTAACCGCTACTCGTAACTGCCTTTTTTATCATTTGCAATTATTATGCCGTAATAATATATGGATAAGTCGTCATGGAATATTATTGTACGTATTTGCAACATCGCAGCGAAGAGTTGCGGCATTTTGCAAGCTGCATTTTGACCCCAGTGGTTATGACACGAAAAAAATGACCGACTCCGAAGGCGTTAACACACACTTGGCATTCAGCCGATGAAATTTTTTCTGGAATAGGTTTTGAAATTCTGAAATCCTTGGCGACCCATTCAAATGGCTTCGCGACCCATAGGTTAAGAACCACTGTTCTAGAATCTAGGTCGTATGCAGAAGCCTTCGTTTGCGTTTTGAAACACTGCAGCAACAAGTTCTTTTGTACAAATTAAACTGAAATTATGTTAGTCCGGTACTGACAGTTTTTTCTATTGCTTGATTTAAACATTCCTGTTGTTGCTACTGCGGTCTTAATTACTGGAGGAGTGAGGTTGGAAACCACTGTTCTGTGGTTTCAAAGCGCTTGGACTAATGTGTGCGTGGCTGCGTGCCACACGCACAGTCAATTTAAAATGAAATGGTTGTAACACTGTTGGTGAAGTTGGATATGCACGAATTTGTAAGAACTTGGTCGAATTTTGTTTTACGATTCTCTTTCGGTCTCGCAAAGGCTGTAATATAAAATTCTACTATAACTGTGTGGAAGTGAGAAGAAGAGCAGAGACAACAGAGAGAGAGGCAACAGCAAGGGCGGATCCAGGGGGAATGAATCCCCCCCACCAGCCATTTTCAACCATGATTTGGATGACTAAAGTTTTTCCGTAATTTTGAACCTCTTCATGACAATATGCCTGAGTCACCTTAAACACGCATAATTGAAACTGCGAACAAAATGCATCATATTTGGTGAAGCACTCAAAGTTGGGGGCCAAAAATATACACAAAATTTGCCGGAAAATTCTTGAAAAAGCACTAAAATGGCCATTAGAGCATGTCAATTTTTAAAAATTTTCTGGGGGCATGCCCCCGGACCCCCAGAGTCGTTTTTGTTACTTAAATTGCTTAAAATTAACTCTGCTGGAAAAAAACTACGCTTGAAAAAGTAATGAAATTTGGTTCCCCTTCCCTGATGAAAAAATTTCTGAATACGCCCCTGACATGAAAACAATATCAAAGGGTTTATGTACGCCCGTTTCCGGGTCTAAACGTCTTTGTATTTAGCTAACATTCAACCTAATTCAAAATTACATCCCCGTCCACAAAAAATTTCTTGATCCGCCCCTGGTAACAAGTTTGAAGCAGCTTGCTTTACTTTTACAGAAACTAGTTCCGTTGTAACTGGGTGTTTCCAAGGAGGTATGAACACCGACGTAAAAAAGCTGTTTTCTGTGTTCGTTAGTTACCACACATTCTTGCTAAATATGCCAGCAAAAGACAATCGAGAAACCGCAAAGGCAACAGCGAAGGCACAACTCAGAAAATATGTGGACGAAGTTTCAACAATGACCTTGCCTTCAAATACTTTTGAATTTTGGCAAAAGAGAAGGCGTGAATTTCCTGTTCTTTTTACACTCTCCACTCAAAATGTGTACCCGCTTCTTCAGCTCCGCTGGAGAGAATTTTTAGTGCAAGCGGGCTAATAATGCTACCACACTGAACAAGACTCTCTTCGGAAATGCTTGAAATTCTTGTGTATTTAAAATGTAACTTCAATTTTTTGGAAAATAAAAAAATTGATTCAACTTTGTGCTATAGATTCATTTGTAAGAGGCCGAATGATTGCCGGTCTCGATTACTGCTGATCTCGGTCTCGAACCAAAGGTCTCGGAAGACAACCGGTCTTGGTCTCGAAAAAATCATCAAGTCTTGGACTCGAAGCAGGAGGTGTTGACCACTACACTGAAGGATACAGCAAACGGATGTACCTTTTTTTTGGTCTTCACCTGTTTTCATTGGGAAAAATAGTAGCTATGCGTACGTGAAGACCTTGTGGGGGCAATTTGGACCCACACTTTCCGAAAAGGGACGAAATTAAGATTAAAGCATCAAGTGGCGTGCCAGAATAAATCAGTGATGGAGTCGAGTGCTCAACCTTCGAGTTTGAGTACTTGCTTTGAGAATCTTCGAGTACGAGTACTAGTGGTTGACTTCCAATACGAGAACAAGTATTACAAGCTCGAGTACGAGTACCGAGTAGGCCTGCATTTTTCGCAGTTAAACTTTACAGTTTAAAATCAGTTGCAGGCATTTGCTGCATAAATTGGAAGCACTTTTCTTGAAGTAGTTTGGTAGCGCGTACGAAATATTAACACGTTTGAACACTGGTGTTTAGCAGAGAAGGTCTCGATTGTAATCGTAATCTGTACTTTGCAATCGATTACGCCATTTTTAAATAATTGTAGGCTAATCGTAATCGAAAATTGATTACGTGAGTGCGTAATTGTAATCCGTGGAATCGATATAATCGAACCATCTCTGATCGAAATAATCGAACCATCTCTGGATAGAAACTTCCCGCTGCATGATTTGATATAAAACGTGAAAAAAGTGACTTCGTTCGAAGCTGATTGGACCAACCTAATCATGACTTTGTAAAAGCTGTAACAAAATCATTTTTTTAATTTTTGCGAAGCGATGTAATCGTAATAATAATCGGTCGAATCGGTATAATCAAACCTTCTATGGTGTTAAGCTCTTTATAGTCGACATTAACTTTTACGGCACTTTTGAGCAATTTCGACGAAAGTTTCTGTTATAAGCATGATAAAAAATTTTTAACAAGTGCTTTTCTTTTCGTTAAACGATTGAGCTTAGACAAAATAACCTACGTTTCTTGGAAGGATGTGCGAAAATGCATTACTAATTAGACACCCCCTGAAGCTACAGTAATAACTATTGGGCGATTTTTTGTTGACTTGAAAATCTCAAAAAATTGACCTTATTTATATCGAAAAATTGACTTTATTGACCTTACGAAACAATGAAATAAAAGAACCAGTCCATCAGAAAAAAAAACACCAAAGTCACTTCAGTTAGTGCTTAGATTATAATTTACGCACATATAATTCAAGTGTTTTGCTATTCGCTGTATTGCAACCTTTTGTAACATCAAAGTATGTTCGAATAACTAATGCATTGTCTTTTCAATTCTAATGTTTTTGACTACCGATACGTAGCGACAAAAATATACAACAAATGAAAACACGATGAAAAGCTTATTTTATCATACACGAATTTTGCTAAGATTGCAATCTTGCAAAGCTGTCTGAACGGATCTTTACAATCGAAATCAATGAAATCATATCAAACATTACATTAATATATTAAGCATGTGTAAAACTGAAATACCGGTAACAGTCTTGCGACAGCATACACCTCCCTGGTACCACCAACAGTAACGAAACACCATCTCTAAATTATCTGAGTTATCTCTTTTTGAGTATAAAGTAGAAACGCGCAAAAAAAGCAAGAGAGCAAAAATTGACCTAACAAAAAATATTGATCTAAAAAACAAAAAATTGACATTTATTGACTTTATAACTTCATCAATACTGATCCTACGACCGTGAAATTTTGTTTCCACATTGTTAGAGTTATTTTCTACTTCCAAAAAAAAATTGACTTTATTGACCGTGAATCGCCCTAGTAATAACTGATAAAAGAGTCGGCATTTTCTCATTGCGTAAGTTAACGCTTAGAATGCCACATAAAAAAAACGAATTTCAAAGAATTACACTTCAAATTAACAGTAAAACAATGATTGTACCATCATTTTTGTTTTTTCATTTCTAACATCATTTTTGTTTTTTGCTGAAAATATGGAAAGCTATAGAAAAAAATTATTTGAGAAAGCTTACATCAAGGAAAATATGCTAAAACCGCTTTTAGTGTTGATTTGCTTCGGAATGTAAATGTGAACAATGGTGCAGTATTTAGTCATAAAACGTGTAATTTGTTTTAATATGCTGAGACTGCAGGAGTTAAAACAGGAGCAGGAGTTTGGCATTTGTAAATATACCAGGAGCAGGAGTGGAGTCTCCACTAACAGACTCCGCTCATTCGGGCTCTATGTCAATATTGGCATTGCTTTGCCCTTTGTTGTGGCTTCTCTTTCGTTTCATTGTGTCACACAAGCTTTCGCTGGATCTACAAAAGGGGTACGGTCCCCACAATTTAATTAGCCAGGGCCCCACTTACCGTGTATTCCTCGTTATAGCCAGAGATGGGCAGTATCGAATTACTTGTATCGGCGATACACATCGCGCGACACTTTTGTATCGATTGTTTCACTACAGTATCGCGTATCGGTGTCGATTAAACATGTTTGTGTGAATCGCCGATACAAGTATCTCGATACTGTTTTTGAGCAAGATCAATCTTACCAGGAGTTGACTGCGTGTTCATCTACGGTTTCTGAAGAATGTGAAATGAAACTAAATTCCCTCATTGATTCAAAGAAACATAGCCTACTGTTCACAAATTTTTCTTATCACTAGCCTATTTGTAATTGTTTCGTAACGCCATTGAACGACGTTAATAGTGAAATTATAACATGTCCCAATTAACAGCTCAGATGACCGAGTGATGAGAGCGTCTGCCTCGTGAGCTGTGGATTGGATTTTGATTCCAAGTCGGGTCAAACCAATGACTTTAAAATTGCTATTCACAGCTTCCCTGCTTGACGCTCAGCATTAATGGGACAGTGAGAACAAGACGGCAAGTTCACTTGTTGTGCCATGAGGAAAGGCACTTAGCGGGATTCCCCCATCTTGGTGTGGTAGACAGATGGCTGGCAACTCCTAAGCGAGCTAGTATAGCGCATTGATCGCTAAAAAAAAATACGTGTTATTTTTACATTTTGCAATTGTACGCAGATTGCATACTTGTGGCAGTTTTTTTAATTCATTTGTAAACCAATTTTTTTAATTGATTTTTTTTCCTGATATTGCACTTGTATCGGCGATACGAGTATCGATTTAACACCTCTTCAAAGTAACGTGTATCAGTATCGACTAACTCTATTTTCAAGTATCGTGTATCGATTAACTCAAAAACTGAGTATCGCGCCCATCTGTGGTTATAGCTTGGCGCATTGGGTAGCATGTTTGTCGGGAGTTGATATTCAGAAATGCTATGGTTTCAAATATGCAACCACCCGAGTTCAACAATTTGCTCAAGAATGAAGAAGCAACGAAACAGAAAATCAAATCTTCATTCTACTCGAGGTTTTTCACCGAAGCGTGTAACGAGATCCATCATCGCGGCTAAGCGCCTGGGCAACACAGCTCCGAAAAAATACCGCAGCAGCGACGAGCCGTTGCCGATAGTAGCCTATTCGATTTGAGCGCTTCGTCTATAGAAGCCCAGACCTGTCACGCTGATTGCGATCACACACATTTCATCACTGCATATAAAACGAGCAGGCCGCTACCGAAATTGAAGAAAGCACACAAGCTTATACGAGAATGATTTATTCATAACGTAGCTATCAGCGCTTCATCTGCGCTTGAGGAAGCGCGTTCCAGATCCGCTTTTTCGATTACTGGAAGCACGGATTCCGAGTCGGAAAGCTCGACTGTCCACATCCGTGGGCGCGAATGGCGAAACCTCGCATTCATAATTTTCTGCCCATACGTCTGTTTTAGCCAACGCTTTACGAGGAAGACGATTCTGAGGGACTCGCTGGTCCTCCACCAAGATGGGATTGTTGGCATGTTTGCCCCCCCTTGGAAGGGGGATGGAAGGTTTAAGGCCTTTACGACTTAATACTTTGGGGTTTCTTGAAAAGAACATTTTCATCGTGCCATCTTCTGCAAGTTCCACTGGAACACGTTTCAGTGTTTTGTTGCCGCATTTTGGGCAAAAAACTTTCGTAGTAATTTTAGTAACTTCATAACACGCATGGCAGCGCAGCACATAGCTGCGAACTGACCGGATTAATTTGCCATCGACCGACACAATATTCATTTCCATTTTTTTTAACACGTTCTGCATGGCAAAGTCTCGAGTAATGCACGCAACTTTGACGGGGGGACCACACTCTTGGTTACGATTGAGCTCCCTCAACTTGGCAGGAGTGATCCAACCTCCAAACGAGCCACCACCATCATTATCCTTGCCACTGCTGGAATCATCGTCTTCTAACTGCAGAGCATTCATCGTCTCAGAGATATTAGCATCTGTGGAAGTATCGTTACTTTCAGCCTCATTATCTTCATGTTTATTTGAAGGCAGATAAAACCCTGGTATTGACAGGTCTGCCTTGATGCTCCCCCCCATTTGGATGACGTCTGTGTTCTTGATGAGCTCATCATTGGGAGATTCCCCATGTTTCATAGACAACTCATAAGTAAGTGCAAGAACTTGGATATCGGTGTGGGAGAGACTGCGATAGTCGCCAGTTGTCTTCGATGCATCGATGATTTTCTGAACCGATTCTGGAGCTGGACTAATCAAGATCAGTTCGTACGGAAGAACAGACAACATCCGTCGTACGGCGCGGTCGCGCACTTCTTTCACCACGTCGGGACATGTGTATACATGCTCCGCAATCGAACTGATGTCAGTTAATTTAATGAAAGCACAAGAATCTATCACTAAATGCTCGGCTTTCATTTTAACGAAAACTTCTGCAAGCAAAATATCTCATAATTTTACCGACAAAGAGCTGCTGCAATTCTACATTATTCACATAAAAAAAACTAACAGCTTAGATGGCCGAGTGGTAAAAGCGTCCGCCTCTGGAGCTGCAGACACGGGTTTGATTCCGAGTCGAGTCAAACCAAGGACTTTAAAATTGTATTCACAGCTTCCCTGCTTGACGCTCAGCATTAAAGGGACAGTGTGGAGAGCAAGCCGGTTTGTTTCAGTTGTTGGGAAGGCACTTAACGGGATCCCACCTCTTGGTGTGGTAGATAGATGGCTGGCAACTTCTAAGCGAGCTCGCTATAGCGCTTTAATCGCTTTCTCTTTGTCAGCGACATGGCCTAGCAATAACGCGCAGGTGACAGATCCTACGTGACGGGTTCGATTCGCGGCTGGACTGCATACGTGACGGGTACCGATTGCATTTGACATAATAACGGGTGGCTGCTGACTCGAAGAGCGCAGGCTCACTTCGCGGTCTACCTCAATTACTCTTCAATATAATTTGGAAATAAGCTCAGTTATATGTATTCTCGTGATAGGAGGATAAACATGCAACTAATACAATAAAAAGCAAATAACACAATAATCCAGGAATGAACAGCATAAAATCGGCACTAGGCAAATACTAGAGTTGCTATTTGCTAAGCATAAAGTTGAATCTACACAAAAATGTTGCATGAGCACAAACACAGTAAATTTTCAGCAAGTGCGAATCTGCCCACAAATCTCAAAATGCAATTTGACCAAGAGTTTATAGGGTTTACGGGAAGATTGATTCAATATCATGCCCTAAAGTTGAGTTCCTAGAGTATGAAAATTTTGTTTTGAGTCAAAATATTAATAATAACAATAACTAAGCACATAGGTGGCGAAACTGGGGGGGCCGGAGTGGCCCTGGCCTCCTTCCACTTTTTTTCAGGGGGGGCTTAATTTACGCGTTTATTTCTACAATAATACCTCTGCATAAATGTACTTGAACCTTACTAGGCCTACCATGGAGATGGAAACCCAGGAAATAGCTTAAACTCAAAGATGTTTTCTTTAAACTTTTGTTTGTGGGGTGGGGGGAACAGCAAAAATGTAATCTTCTCATAGCAAAAAAATTAACTCAGAGCTGGTTGGTAAATGTGAAATTGAGCATCTTAACACATTAAAAGCAAACCAGTGATTGGTAGCATGTAAGCCAGGGGTTCTCAACTGTGGCCCTTGGCCCCCCAAAGGGACCACAGAGCACAAAGCGTTCTCTTGGAAGCCACGATGGTTGGAACCATTATAACAGACCGGGACTTTTAAACTTAAACACTACAGGGGCCACGGTCTTTTAGATGCACAGTCAAGGGGCCACGGCTCAGAAAAGATTGAGAATCATCTAAGCCTTCAGCATGGAAAAAGCATTCTACAGTACGTTCTGAGACGCGGCGATGCACAGTAGTTGTCGTAAGTGTCGTTTATAGTAAACAATAACAACTGAACTCAAAACTAGGCCCCTCCATCAATGTGTTGTACGCCTTTCTATCTGCACTAACTTTGCAGACAGCCATTCAAAAGAAATGTAGACTATTAGTGTATTTGAGGTGTAATTTTTCATAATGTGAAAGGCAGGGCTAATTCTGGGGAAGGTGGCAGCTTTGCTTTTTTTCAAACTTAATTTTGACGTTAACAACTAACCTTCAAAATCGATAAATTAAGTAGCTGTCATAAAAGCGGCAAACTGTGCAAAATATTTATAGCATAGTTTTTAAATTTTTTTGAATGTATTTAAACTTTTCGTATGCTTCTAAAGAGATTACTGCTCTCGTTGTGTTCGTGACCGCATACGTGACATACCGTGACACCTCTATTTGAGCACCACACGGCCACAGCGCTCTGTTCTTCAACCCTTTTTTCTCCTTTTGTGGCGTTCTACTAGAGGTGGTTTTTGATAACATGACATCAAAAATTTAATTAAAATCTCAAGCCCACATAAGTTGGGCATGTCATATGTGGACAGGCTAAACATGGGTTGTAGGCGAAGAAAATCCGGTCATTGCTTTTGGCCCCCCCCCCCCCCACACTTTAGAAATGCTTTCGCCATCGGTGACTAAGCATTTTTATTCCGCTTTGTATCTGGGAACAAAGAGTCGCCCTAGGATCTCACAGCGTTTCAACAGAAAGCAACGCACAAGTGCCCTTCAAACAGGTCAGATGATTGAGTGTTAACAGTGTCCGCTTCTGAAGCTGTAGACTCGGGTTTGATTCCACGCCGGGTTAAACCAATGATGCTAAAATCAGTATTCACAGCTTCCTTGCTTGACAGTTGACACTCAGCATTAAAGAGACAGTGTGGTGAACAAGCCAGCAAGTTTATTTCTTACGTTGTTCGTAGAGGCACTTAGCGGGATTCTCCCAATCTTGGTGGGGTAGACAAATGGCCAGTAATTCTTAAGTGAGCTCATCACAGCACTTTGTTCCCTTTCTCATGATAGGAGAATAAATATGCAACTAAATACAACAAAAAAAAGTGCCCACATGGAATGAACAAAAGCACAGCAAAGGAGAGTATGTTAACTCAAAAACAAAGCAAGCATAAAGGAAAAAACGTGCAGCAAGCATTACAGTAGTAGCAATATGCAGCAAGCATAACAATAGTAGCAATAGTGACTTTTGTATCGGCACCGTCAATATGATAAATATAATAAGATGAAGGAAACATTAAATCAAAATCAAATCTTCATTATACTCGCCGTATTACGTCGAAGCGTGTAACGAGTTGCGGGGCCCATCTCCACGGCTTAGCGCCTGAGCAACACAGCTCCGAAGAACGGTGGCGAGTTGTTGGCGACACTGTGTTGATCTGACCAGCCGGGAATCGAACCCCAGACTTCCCACACCAATAGCGTGTGCTTAGCAACTGAGCTAACGGCCAGTCATGAAGGAAACATAACAACAGTAAAAAAAACAAAATGATTAACGTTATGGCAGAAGGTAGGAGAAGAGGAGTTAAAACAAAAACTAGAGTAGATATGGTTGCAACACCCTGGAAAGGAGCAGAAATATCAAAAAAAAGGCGATCAAAAAATCAAAGCTAGATTTCAAAATCAAGCTAAATGCAAAAGGTCTCTAAACTCTTCCCGAACATTTAAAGTAGGCAAGCAAGCAAATCAAGTGGCAATGAATTCCAAACAAAACATTTTATTAGAAACAGTTTTGTCATGGTGGTGATTTGCTACAATTTTTAGCTAAACTGATGCAGATCTGAGGTTGTTGTAAGATGGCACATATATTATAAAACAAATTACTTCAGCAATACTATTCAGAATCTTAGGCACAGTTTACATGATAATAATGAATCGGTTTCCCCAATTATGCCAACTATTCCATAATTAGAGACACCCATAATGAATCGTGGCTGTAAGTGGAAATATTGACAACAAATCTTATGCAGACATTTAATTCTTTTGGTAATTTGCGATGCAAATTTTAGGAACATAAGTATAAAAAATAATCCAAATGAGAAATTGAACACTTTGATTCAAATTCTGTTAAAAATAACCATTCCAATCAGCAAACTTTAGGAAAAATTGGAAAATTTTCTCTGAAATTGCCAATTGCGCATAATACAAGCATCTCCCACATTGTGCAAAGCGAGGTAAAATCATTTCTTATATTGACATCATAGACTTGACATTGATTCATTTTCAACTTGTGTTTTGCATGCTTTGTCCTACCGTTACAATATTTTGAAGCACAATGCTTAATAGCTTTCCCCCCAGATTATTTGGTAAAACATCATAATGGCAAGTTTACCGATATGTAGCAAGCGGCAACCAGACTACTTAATATTTTTGTTTATTTTATTTTGACGTTGAACTTAGGTGTGACAACGCGGCAAAAACCACTTGATATCAAGGAACTGTATATCTGCATAATTTTTATCACTTTATTGCCTGGTATCAATTCATTCAGTTTATTTGACAGCAAAATAGACTATGAAGTCATCAAGTCAGCTGACATGTGACCAAAACAACCACTTTAAAGGCAACACTTTAACAAAAAACATACGATCATGCACAGAAAAAAGGCGCAGGCTGTTAGCTCAGTTGCTCAGCACACATGCTATTGGTGTGGGAGGTCTGGGGTTCAAATCCCGAGCCGGTCAAATCCACAAAGTGTTGCCAACCACTTGCCACCACTGTGATGTTTCTTTGGAGCTGTGTTGCCCAGGCAATAAGTCGCGAAGATCAGCCCTGCCACTCGTTACATGCTTTGGTGTAATACCACAAGTATAACGAAGATTTGATTTGATCAAAAATGTTTGAGATAACCTTAACAATTGGAATGAGACAATGCACGTTAGATTGTTATGACACCATTGAATCAGCTTGCTTGACGCAGCCTAGCAAAATTTTATATCACCTTAAGCTTAATCGCAGGTACTGAGGTAGTCGCAGGCCAATGTATTTTGCAATGTTAGTCACATTGCTGCATGCTGCGCAGTGTTCCCTCCACAATTTGGACCAGTGCAAATTTGCCCAAATGAAATATTCATTGAAATTTTTGCCCCAAGATTTCACTACTTTGTTAACTCTTTTTACAAATTTTTTGCATCATATTTGCTTTTTCAAGATACAAGCTACAGTCTTGCATTAAAATATTCAAGTTTTTTGTTTAAGTTTTTCAGTTTTGCATTTTATAATATTAGTTTCTGGTTCAAAATCAGTAAAATTTGCCCAAAAAATTCGCATTTTTCTCGAATTTCTACCTCCAGAGGGAACACTGATGCTGCAGTTAAGGTGTGTTTACCATACAGCATATATTGGTAAACAAACCCTAAGTATGCAAACCAGTTTCTCTTCATTAATTACCGGTACAGGTAACTAAACATAATCATATCGCACTTTGAAGCCTTGTCAAGTTGTCACGCTTTGTGCATTGCTTTTGCAACATACTTGACTTCACGCGTTGTACAAAGCTTGTACCGGTATTTACTTCTCAGTTCTTATTCATCAACCTCAACTTTTAGTGATTTGTTTGGGCATACAACTAGCAACACCGTATTAGACTACATTGCTAGCTTTAGATTAGCTTACAAATAAACACACTGTGACAAGCCTCAAAGTTTCACACCGAACGTGATCTAAGCCATTCTCAGGAATTTAATCATTCTCTAAATAAAAAGACAAAAAAAATGTTTTCTTTTTCTTATCTTGTTTTTCTGCAAAATACCGGTACCAGCAATAGCACACTTAGGATAACCTCTAGTATCAGCCCCCAGGTTCAGTTGGGATTAGGTTTGGTTAGGATTAGGTTCGGTTAGAGTTGTAACTGAACTAATACCTAACCAGCTGACTAAATTTAACCCTAACCGAACCTAATCCTAACCAAACCTAGGAGCTGATGTACCATAACCTGTAACGTCTACGTTACCCGCACACTTACCTAGTCCACATGGTGACATGTCCAACTTATGTGTGCTTGTTGCTGTTGGCTTTCTGCATCACAACTAAATTTTTGATGTCATAATTTGTAGCCTATAAAAAAGAAAGTGGCTATTTTTACGGGCCCGTAACATTTGTCTCTCTGGTCCAGTAAGTTAAAAAAAAAAAAACATTTGTCTCTCTGGTTTATTCTTTACTTCATCACACTCTCGTAGAACCGGGAGAGCACAAAGGAATAATAAAAGAAACCAAGCGCTTATTTGTACGAGCTTGTACAAACAACCACTGCCTTTAAAAAAGCGATTAGACTATGACATCAAATCCACAGCAACAAGTCGACATCAATATGGGCTTAAACTGTTAAAGCCCTCATAAATTGGACATGTGGACAGGGTAAGTTGCCCTATCCATATAACCAATTTAAACGGGCTTTGGGCCCGGTTCTTGCTTCCACTTCCAGTTTCACACCATACCGGAAGACCACCGGTAATCACTTTTTTTAGTTATACCTTTGCAACGAATAACCGATCGGCCATTGCTCGCAAAACGTTTTTCAGAAACACAAAATCCACAGTAGAAATACAGTCAGTGTTGCCAGATCTCAATTTACTCAAGCATCTAGATTGTTTACCAAAAGTATCTAGAAAGTAGCTAGATTTTTTATTAAACCACATCTAAACAGCAAAAGTATCTAGATTAGTATCTAACTACAAAAAGTGCGTTAATACGACAAAAAACAAGCGATATTACGGAGGCTGACATGAAGTAACTTATATACAGCATTTAATAATAGCACACATTCAGTTTTTCGAGAAATATTCTGCCCAATGAAGGCACATTTTAGTCGCAGTGACATCGAAACACATTTAAACACACCATAGCCGCACAATCACGCAAAAAATGAATGAAAATAAACACAACAGAAAAATATCATGGATCTGCTAATCAAGTCATATCATAAGCTTTCAGCAATTGGCTCTATAATGGTTTGAAATGGACTGCACTTTGAATTCAGCAGTTTCATGAACTTATGAACTTCCTGGTAAACTTACGCGCTAACAGTGTAGGCTATATATATTAGCAGTGCCGAAACTAGCGCCTTCCGATCCCCCCAGCCGGGGGGGGGGAGCACAAAAAGAGGGCCCCATAAATAGTCAGTACGTAGTACTATTTACTCAACATGTGATAAAGGTGTCTTGAATAGGCCTATTCTAAGATTCAATATATTTTTTGTCGTAACTCGCGCAATGTGGGGCCCCCATACCATATTTATGCTTTTGGCCATGGGGGCCCCTACAAATTTTTCGAAAAATAGCAGTCGCAAAACTAGCAAACAAACGTTTAGTTGTTACGAAATGAGTTTTGCACAGCTTTTTGGCGATCCTTCACTGCACTTGTTACTGGCGACTATAAGCAAGAGATCCAACCAACTTGATAAAGCATATCTTTAATAAATAAAATCCAACGGAAATGTCACCAGCGACTTCAGCTGCGAGTCTGAGTGCCCGTCATCGACAACACACAAGCGACAAGGTTGAAATAAGGGTTCGAATCTTGGTGAGGATTACTACCTAATAAATTTTTTAACCGTGCTGGAACATTAGCAGCACACCAAGGGCCCCTCATCCTCAAGTGAAAGGTGCAAAAATAAGCGTAAAAAACGTTTTTTCTTCGCATAGGTAGCGAAATGTTAGAGTAGGGTTTGCTTGCAGCATTATTTTAGTGGGTTTGGAAGGGACCTAGTAAAACAGACTATTAAACCTTGTTAAAACTGAGGAATTTTAAAGGCTCAAAACGCACAAAGAGCCTCCAAAATAAGGTCAAGTTCCGCAAAATTTTCTGGGGAGGCATGCCCCCAGACACCCCTAGCGTGGCATCGCCCCTTCGGGGTTCGCTCTTTTGCATCACCATCTAAAAAAAAATTTTTAGGGGGGCCGAAAGATTATTGCGGGGGGGGGGGGGGGGCCGCATTGCTTAGTTTCAGCCCTGTATATTAGCATAAGCATCTGTGAATCTTGTGCACAGCACACTATCCTTTTCAATACTGTAGGTTTACTCCACTGCAACTTTACACAAAACA
Source organism: Trididemnum miniatum (assembly GCA_964006365.1). NCBI lineage: Eukaryota > Metazoa > Chordata > Ascidiacea > Aplousobranchia > Didemnidae > Trididemnum > Trididemnum miniatum. The sequence continues at coordinate 235,677 of OZ023233.1, forward strand.
ATCTAGAAAATTTACTGCTCATGTGCTCAATCAAAGTTTTTCAACAAAACACCACAATATTCTAAGAGTCTACGAGACGAATGTGTATTGTGTACGGTGTAGAGGCGAAGCCTAAAACACTTAATAGTTTAAAAAATGTTCGAAAAAGCAAACCGTTTACCCCAGGGGTGTCCAACCCGTGGCCCGCGGAAAGGTTTTGAGCGGCCCGCGGGACTTTTCCGAAATTACCAATATTATCGACTTAATTGCTACGTAATTTATGGTGAGCTTACATACCGAGAAATTGTCACTTAATGTTTGCTTTCTTGTGAGTTAATTTTATTGCATCACAATGGAAATTGTTTCGCATTACATTTTCGATATTGTTACGTTCACATCCTTTCCACACAATCGTGCTCGTGCTTCAAAAGTAGTCAGTAATAAACTAGTTTGGACCGGCCGTTAGCTCAACTGCTTAGCGCACACGCTATCGGTGCGGGAGATCTAGGGTTCAAATCCTGGCTCAGTCAAATCGGCACAGTGTTGCCTACGGCTCGCCACCGCTACGACGTTTCTTCGGAGCTGTGTAGCCCAGGCGCTGAGCCGCGGAGATGGGTCCAGCGATTCGTTACACGCTTCGGCGTAATACCACGAGTATAACGAAAATTTGATTTTGATTTGGTTGCGATCCGAATTTATACCATAAGCGCCCGCAGGAAGAGTACGGTGCCATGCCCCCCCCTTTGACTCTATAATAAGGCGCTAAAACCTAACTTTCTGTCTATAATTTCTCAAACTGATAATGGTTGCAGCCTCCTTTCACTTATTTTGGCCATGCTTCTGCTTTTTGACATACCGTAAGCTGCGAAAATATTTTTGTATTGTCACGAGTAACTGCACTCACTGCATGCCCTTTTTCGTTAAAAAAGTGTGCTAAAATGAGTGTTTTTTTTATGATGTGAAAACCGACCCCCTTTTCCTGCTTTGCACCACACCCTCGGTTGTGCCCCCCTTCTTTGCCGAATTCTGGTGCGCCTCTGTCTGAGACGCGAAAATCTCGAATTTTTTGGTCGGAAACCGACTTAGTCGAGAAGAAAATCGTTCGATCTTGCCGAATATTGCCAAGCTTGTTAGAAAAAAAAAAAAAAACAGTGCCAAACTTGATATCGAAATGTCGGCGCGTAGCAAAAACTTTGTTGAATTTACTGTTGGCACGTTTATTGTTCTTATAATTCTAAAAGTACACATTTTCTAAGATTAGAGTTTTAGTAGCGTCTTAGCGGTAAACACTCCGGTGGCCCGCGCAATCATTCGTAAATTGCATGTGGCCCTTTGGTCAAAAAGGTTAGACACCCCTGGTTTACACAATTCTTACTATACCTATAGGCTAGTAGGCCTACCAGTACTGAGCTGAACACTCGGAAGAACGACTCACAAAATTAAAGCGATAATTTCGGGCATTCTTCCGCGAAGGGATAAAACAATACACAAACTGGATAGCTATAGAAGCATCTAGATTAGTAGCTAGGATCTAGACGAAAAAATTGGTATCTAAGGGGACTAAAAAAGTATCTAGATCTAGATACTAAGTTGGCAACACTGAATACAGTGTTGCCAGATTTAAAAAAAGAGCCAAAAAAGGAGCCAAGTAGCAACAATTTTAAGTGGTAACATAGGCTATCAACTAAAAATCATGGTGGAAAGATCATAAAATTAACTAGCTTGATTCGCCACTTACTTTTTGTTTCTTTTCTTAATCTAAGTTAAACGTCAAGCTGTGCGTGAACATTACCATGCTCAGTGCTGGGCACTTTCTCTGGAACTGTTGAAGCGCAACGCAATAAAGCGCAACATATGCGGTAAGCAAAAAATGTAATTTACTTTTTGCTAGTGCACAGCACAACTTCCGCAGCTTTATTGTTATACGATCAGATGGTCGATAGGCCGAGTGGTATGAAGCGTCTGCTTCTGGATCGATGGACTTGGGGTTCGATTCCGAGTCGAGTCAAACCAATGACTTTAAAATTGGTATTCACAGCTTTCCTGCTTGACCTTCAGCATTTAAGGGACAGAGTGGAGAAAGCCGGCAAGTTTACTTGTTGTGCCTTTGGGAAAGGCACTTAGCGGGATTCCCCCATCTTAATGTGGTAGACAGATGGTCGGCAACTCCTAAGCGAGCTCGTACAGCGCCTCGTCGCTTTCTCGTGATAGGAGGATAAATATGCCAATAATAATAAAAAAAAAAAGATTGTTTTGTTAGCTTTTTACCGCTACAGTGTAGGCCTATCGCGAAGACTTGTATTATGCTTCTTTCACGCCATGGTATGTTTAGTTCTTCTGACACTGCTTTGTAACTTTGCACTGTTAATTTTATATATCTATAATACCTGTATTGCATTTCCCATTCTAGGGACTAAGTTTGTGTATTGCTTTTTGTTGTTGCTGTTGTTGAATTTTCATTCTAAGTTGCGGATGTATCCCGGTTTTGTCGGACTATTGATTTATCAATACGTATAAAATAAATAAAGTAGGCCTAAGTAATGCGCAATGCAACTTCCGCAATTGTACTTAAAGATGAATGAAGCGCAACATAACTTCCGCAATATATTTTAAAAGTGGAGTGCAGCGCAACTGCCGCAACATATTTTTAATGTGGAGCGCAGCAACTTCCGCAACATATTTTCAAAGTGGAGGGCAGAACAACTTTTTTGTAACTATATAGACGTCACTCCGGTACTGGTATTAAGCCATTAACTAGTTTCCTACATTACAGCACAACAACACTCGCAAGTTTATTAACAAACACAACGGTACTTTAAGCATTTAACTACTTTCCTACCACGGCTGCGAACTAGATCGAATTTCATTCGATTAGCAAGTCCGAGTTCAAGTTCGAGTTCACTAATTCAATTATTTACAAGTTCAAGTTCGACAAATATAAGCTTTTTCGTGTTCGAGTTCAGGCAGATGAACATCCAAATTCGAGTCAACTTCTTCACCGCTGGTGCTTATGCTACTAAAAAGATAAAAATATTTTGCTCGTGCAGTAGGTTCAAGACTATACCTCAGCTGTTTAGTACCATCGAAATTGTCAGTGTTGTGGTCACGATTGAACAACAAAATATAACATTTCGCAGTGATCTTCTATTTCTTTTCAAGAATTAAAATATCTTTCTAATGAACTCGAACAGTTTTATTCGAGTTCAAGTTCGAGTTCAGCAAAATATTTTTTCAAGTTCAAGTTCGAGTGCGGCAAAATGGTCGAGTTCTTTTAAGTTCGCAGCCAGTGGCGTACGGTGAGCATTTTTTAGAGGTGTGCTCCTCTACAATATTTGCTGCCACATGCAGCCATTTATTAAACAAACGTGTGGAAGTGCTCGAAAGTTTAATGCAAATGCGCGAACCAACATCAAGCGCCTTTTCAAGCAGCCTAATTTGCTGCTTAATATATTTAATTTTGGTGTCGGCCTTTTAGCTTTTGCTATTTCCAATTTTTCGTCGTAATCTCTGCTGCAAAACGGCTTTTCAACCATACTGTCAACACTTACTTCCATTCCACTAATTTAACCTACGACTTGACTTTGACCAGCAACTTTAAAATGTGTATATTGACCGCCACACTTTCAAAAACCACAAGCAATTACTCGCAACCGCATCCCAATACGATGTAGAATACAATGGAAAAGGTCTGGCGTGCTTGTGTTGAACGATACCTGTTGAACCTGCCCTAAGAGAGAGCCATTGCATCATTCTTCTGCGATGAAAAAAGCAATTTGCTGTGGCGTGATTGAGCATGTATTGTGACGCGACTGGGTTCAACTTTCAAATAGGACATTTTTTTGCATTTATATCGTGTGGAAAGAGAAAAAGTCACTCCCGCTATATAATATGACTCAGAATACAATGAAGAAGGTATGGCTCGCTTGTGTTCTACAATATCTGTTGAACCTACCATACAAGAGAATGTTGCGTCATCGGTCAGCGTTGAAAAAAAAAGCAATTTGTCGTTCATCAACGCAAAAAGAACGCAGATTGCGCTGATATTACAAAGATTAAAGACGAGATAATCCAAATATTTTAGTTAAATGTAATTAACATGTGCGCCTGAGATATCGCAGGGTGTGCGCTGAACACCTTGTACCTCTGGAGAATACGCCCCTGTTCGCAGCCCTGTTTCCTAATTTACAGCACAACAACAGACACGCATTACAGCACAACAACAAAAACAAGTTTAGTTTATCGACGAACACCACGGTACCGAGCAATTAATTTCAGGATTTTGCAATATGTTCGCTTTTACAAATATTAGATCTGGACCATAGAGCCTACCACTTTTGGGGCTTATTAAGGCACACCGCAGAAAAAATTACTTACTTATTCCATTGATATTTCTGGATTTATATTAGGGTTTGGTTGGAGGATAACTATTACATACTGTATGATCTTAACAAGAACCAATTAAGTCATGCACTGCCATGAAATTCGTGAGATCATAACAACTTGAATCTAAAACTGTATCAGTGTAAAACCAACCCAAATCCCATGGTATCAATCACTGTTAAAATTCTTACTTTCATTGCTTTCAAGCGAAGGAGGTGCGACTATCGAGACATACGTCATCATCCATTTCTCTTTTATCCTGTTTCCATGTCCAATCAAAACGTGCTCTTTCTAAACGTGGGCCGAGTTCAAAGAGGGTTTTTTCAGCTCACTTGTTCCAAAAAGCCCTTGCTTATTAAGACAGGGCCTTTACTGACATCCAAGAAAGCCCACGATTTTGCTGAAATTAGCCCCAAGAAAGCTCGAATCCACCTGACTAGAATAAAGCCCGCGGGCCAAAAGCCCACGAGTTTTGGATATGATCGAAACAGGCTATTTGACTGCTTCCACCGGTACTCATTGAGTTGCTTGTCCTTCTGCTCGTGGCATAGTAACCGCAAATAGAACTGCATTATGCAAACGCAGAGTGAAGCCTGCCTAACTCTCTAGTCTCTAATCTGAATAGTTGATTGACTGCTCAAATCAACAGACCGTGACTTATACGCCTCAGCAATAATATTTTTTTATTTGACTTTTAAAAAGAAATTTTAACTTATTCTGCTACTGTATGAACGTCCGACGAGCACGTAATCGCCACAATGTGATCTTCAGGGTGGCAAGAACTTAAGGGAGGGAGCTTAAGTTACTATAGGAAGCAAAAAAAAATGTACGTAAAAATAAAAACTTAAGAAATAATAATAATAATTACGAAATAATGGCTTCTGCAGGATTTCGACACGGATAGCTCCTGCCATCTTAATCAACGTTAGCTCTAAAAAAAATAGAAAATAAGCTTATAAATCAATTCCCAAGACCAAGTGCAGAGAAGATGACAGAGGACAGAAGACCGATTCAGATTTGCACGTTTGCTGCTGAGGAGCGCTGAGACGACCTATGGTAGTTGTTGTAGTTTATTTCATTTAACGACCAAGCTAACACAAACAAAAACAATGGTCAAAAAATAGGTAACAGCGACAAAACGATATACGTTGAAACCAAAGTCCATATAATTTCGTATAAGTTGCGCGGACAGGAATGGAGCAAAGACAATGGAGCAAAAAATGTGACCAAAAAGACAATCGCCTGCCTATCGTTTATAATGTAAAAACGTTTGAAAATGTTACAAAAAAAGTCATAACTTTAGTTATACTCGTTTGATTCTAAAAATTTTAACTGCATCGTAAAGCTCTTGATTTTAGCTATCGTTTAAAACAAATTTCAAGAAAATTGATGGTGATTTAAGCACTCTACATGGTTAATAATTCGGACATACTTAGTAATTTTTGAAGCAATTTTTACGCTAGCAGCATTTCTTGCTATTTTGAAAGCATAAATATAGCGCAGATTTGCAAAAAGTAAAAGTTAATGTTTGATTCAAATTAAATAGGTTCAATTACAAAAATTTGAACTTCACTATGAAAGTAGCCTAGCTATATTGGTCGTAGTTTTCCAAGCCGTTAAAGATTTGTTGCAAGAAAATGATTGCGTAAATTGTTTTAAACCCCATGTAAAAGCAGGCTTCACTGTTAGTGCATAGATTCTATAGAACTAGGTTTTTACAACCATGGTAGATTGGAGTGAGGTTGTTAACTTCTGTCATGTTTCACCTTTGGACCATGTGTAAAACGAGCCTCTAGTTAATTTTATTCTGATTTGATTTTTCTTCATCTTTATCCTCCTATCACGAGAAGGCGGCGCTATGCGTAGGACGTATCCAGACTCGCTTAGGAGTTGCCTTCGTTTACAAGTCTTCCGGTTGAATTTTTTTTCTGCCTTCTTTAACTTGCTGCTTGCCAGATTCCACCAAGCAGAGATAATCATCGTGAAGCGTCTTATCCAAGGACGCTACAACGAGACTAGGTTGGGAGTTGAACCATTAACCTTGCGATCATGGTCGTCGTAATAACGACGCTCCAAACCACTGCGCCACGCTGCCAACTGGCCCACAATATGCGATTTTAAAAGCCCAGGATTTGAAAATCAAGAAGCTGCGGCCATGAAACGACGGAGACCTATGTTAATGGAGACTCCACGATGGCAAGCCGTTGGCGAGCTTTCGATGTTCGAAAACTCCTTCATATCTCTCATTAATCATCCTACGAGGATTACTGATACTTCTGCATTAGACCAAATGTGGGCCAATGCTAATTTCCCAGCTGATAATAAATCTGCATTTATTTCCGATCCCATTTCAGACCACCCACCAATTATTGCTAGTGCTTCTACTGGAGCCCCAAAACTTCAGAATGAGCAGAAAAATGGAAACATTTCACCTGAAACCTTACAAAATTTGTTGATACTTTAGCAAAAATTGATATTAGTGAAGTGTTGAGTGAAACTGAACCAAACAATGCTTTAGAATTTCTCATGACCGAACTTAAAGCAACATTCAAGAAATGTTTCCCCATCATCAACAAAAAAATTTAATTCCCAAAACCCTTGGTATGATGATGAACTGCACAAAATGCATCACAAAATGCAATATCTTCATACGAAATATAGAAGGAAAAAATCTTTTACTGTTAAAGCAAACTATAACGTAGCTAGAAATGAATATTCTCCTTTAGTGAAAATAAAAAAAAACAAATATTATTCACTGCTTCTTGATAAGCACAAACTGAACATTAGAGAAACATGGAAGATTATCAACTCCATCCTAAGCAAGGAGAAGCAATTAAATTGTCACTCATTAAAAATAAATAATGAATTAACTCAGACTTAGGTGATATTTCGAACCACTTCAACGAGTTTTTTGCATCAGTGGCAAGCAAGCTTGTACAAGATTTACCTTCATCTTCATCACTATCTTACCTTCAATTTAAAACCAATCCTCGTTCTTCTCAAAATTCCCTTTATGCTTTTCCTACTACTCCTCATGAAATTAACAAAATCATTTCTGAAATAAAACCAAAGAAAAGCAGTGGCCCACACGAAATTCCAGCTTTTCTACTCCACAAACTTCCTACCAACTTACTCATTGCCCTATCGCATATTTTTAACTTATCAATAGCTCAAGGTGTGTATTTAGATGCATTCAAAACAGCAGAAGTCATTCCAATATTAACAAAAGGTAGCGCATTAGATGTCATTAACTATAGGCCAATTAGCTTATTACCAGCACTATCAAAAATTCTTGAAAAAATTATGCATAAGCGATTGTATTTATTTTTAACAAAAAATAATTTCTTTCACAAGTTACAGTTTGGATTCAGAAAAAAACACTTCACAAACCATGCAGCAACAGCTCTCATCCAGGGTTGTATCGATTGTAATCGATATTCGATATCGATATTCTTTACTTTTTGTTCATTGAATGCATTGGAGCCTTTACTTTTTTGAATGAGTATCGAATATGGCTTTGTCTTTACTTTTTTTCGGCATAAAATCGATATTCGATAATCGATTCTTTTCGTCGAGATTATTTTACCTTACTTTAGTAAATTTAAAATGCTTGTCGTTTGTCATTCCTTTTTTGCTGATATAATTTTTTTGCGCAAAAACTCCGACTGAAAATAATACAAAGTTGCTAGAACAAAGTCGTTTCGCATCTATGGTCGCACCCGCATGCAATGTCCGGTGCTTAGCGCGTACGGCTAAACGCTCAATTGGTTAGGATGTAGGTAGCTAGGCCTTGTATTGTGCTATGGAAGCAAAGTTAGCAGTTTAGTGGTAGTGTAGGTATATAGGTACCGGTAATTTTACTGCTTTAGTGGTGGCCTACTGAATTAGTGATCAGCTGGTAGCGTGCTGTAATTTGGTTTCCCGAAAAACAATCATAGGCTTTCCCAGTGGTGGCCTTAAGGTTTTGCGGGCCCCAGGCAAGAAACAATATGCGGGCCCCTTTCAGCAGTGCTGGAAAAAAGACCAAATTCAATTATACGGTAGCATTGTTTAAGTAAAACAATATACACTTTCATTGACCGAGTGTGGTGTACTCGACTCGCACCTCAAACAATATCAAGTTACGTGAAACCACACCACCGTAGTTGTGATAAGCAATAAATAACACGAGACACGAGCAATGGCTACAATAACCATCAAGCAACAGTGGCGATGATAAGCCCAGGGGCGCCACTACGGGGGGGCGAGAGGGGCGACCGCCCCCCCAATGATTTTTTGACCATTTTTCCAAATCGCCTAGAACCGCAGAGTTTTTTTTTCAAGGGGTAGGGGGTGACGTCAGATGCTTTCGGCAATGTAATTTTTGTAACGAAGTGTCTAGCTCCATCTCGTGTTCTGATATTCTTCGACATTCCTAATTTTGCAATTCGCAAAGGCATGTAAGAGAAGCAACACTGCTTACTGTGAAAGACAATGGTTACAATTCATATCAATGACCAGCTGTTGTATCATGAAAGCCACCTAAGATATCTCAATACTTTGTGAAATCATACCTGGCTTGACGTACGGTAATTTCACGAAGCTAGTGTAACGTTTTTAGAAATTTAAAGTAGCAACGGGCAAGTGAAGGGCTTTTCAGAATCAGAAATTTTTTAGGTTTTAGCAAGTATTGATTACACATAGATTGATTGGCAATCCAAAGCAGAATGTAATTTGCTGCGCTTCGGCAATATTTTTGTTGTTGGTTATTTCTACGCAAAACATACTCAGACGTAAGCAAAGGATGAAAAGATAGTACAGAAAAAGAAAGGCGCAACAAAATGTTTAACCGTTGAAGCATGCAGATTGCAGACCCATAACCACTATCAGTGATGGGCACGATAAACCTTTCTGTAGTAAAGCGATAACGATAATTTCGAAAAACCCTAAGCGATACCGATAATCGATAAATCTCAATTTTTTAAAGCGATGTCGGTAATCGATAAATTATTGCCGATAATTTTTTTCAATAAATGTTGCTGTAATTTTTCAATGTGCTTGACGATGTTTTTTGTGAGTCAAATTGCAAAAATGTTTCGCTATATTTTTCAAAAAAAAGAAAACAGTCCACGGACTCTGCTGTGGCATTCAAATCACAGAAAGACTTTTTTAAATTGCTACAAGACTTTATGGACACCGTGTATTTTTTCCAGCTTTTGTATCGAATGTATTTGTATTTAGTTGCATATTATTTATTTTCCTATCACGAGAAAGCAATCAATGCGCTGCACGAGCTTGCTTAGGAAAGTACGAGCTCGTATAGGATAATAATTTTGCGAAGCACTCAAAATCAGGGTCAAAAATTTAAATAAAATCTGCCGGAAAATTATTCGAAAAGTACTAAAACAGCCATTCGCAGCATGCAAATTTTCCGGGGAGGCATGCCCCCGGACCCCCTAAAGCTTTTCTGGTTTCTCAATCAGCTTCAAATTTGTTGTGCCGAAAAAAAAAAGTTCGCCTGACAAAAATGTGGAAATCATGCCCCCTCCCTTTTTTTTTATATTTTTACTGATCTTAGGGGGAGCTAGCTACTGTAATTCTAATTTGATATTTTAATGTTTCGCTGTTATTTGCCCTGAATTTCTGTTAAAATTGGAGAAAATTTAATTGTGACATCATAATGGAGCTCTAAGAGCTTTGTATACTTAAGGTACCAGGAAATCTAGCAGTTTTTGCGATTTTGTTCACTTTTGTCACGAAGTTGCAAAAGTTGGAACGTTGATTTGATGAAAAATTTAGGAATAAAAAGAAATTATAGTGAGAAGAGTAACAGGCTACTTTAGGAATGCCGATGAAACTGCACCTACGCAAAGCTACAGTAATGCGTCTATCGTCTTATTCATGTTTTCGTGTAGCTCTGCAAAAATCACAAGTTATGACTTCATTTCGCCCCCCCCAATGTTTTTTCCTGGCGGCGTCACTGGATAAGCCATGTCATGAAAAGCGTGGATATGCAAGGCATCAACCATCAAGCAACAATAGCAACGGTAATTCAGAAGCGATGACAAGCGAGCTTATTACACTGAGCAACACACAACAACCGGTCGGCACTTTTATGCAAAATGCACCTTTCTTGCCTTCACAGAGGCAAATTCGGTGACTTGTAGTAAATTTTGCATTCGGTATCCAGCTTTATTGCTATGGCTACCTGATTGGTTGGTTTTCATTTTGTTGATTGCTGTGGCTATATTTACAACTAGTCGAAACTTTTCATAGCTTTTCTATATTTACGACCAGTCGTGACTTAGAAGTTACAACAGCAATCTGTGGAATTTTTTTCGTTGATGTAAATTCTATTTAACTATAACTCGTATTGCGCGTATTTTGCTAATGTGCGGGCCCGAGGCGGTCGCTTGTTTCGCCTGTCCCAAAGGCCACTCCTGCGCCTACCCAGTACCGGTATACGAGAAGTAATGTAGACGGAAGCTCAAGGTTGATATGAGTTGCTACCTGTGCATAAAGCTCAGCAGTGAGACTGCTTGACTATTGAATTTATCAGTAAAATTGCTTAGCAAACTCCATTTTTTGTTCGATTTGTCATTGTACCGGGAGGCCTGCGCTCTATAACTACTCAGTGCTTAAGGTTGAGCAAAAAGTAAAAGTCGAAGCTGGTCTTGCAGGCGCGTCCGGAGTGTGGGAGGGGGCTACAAAAAAGTTGTTAAGGGGAGTCCTCCAAAAACGTTGCTGAAAGACCTCATCTAAAATAAAGTCACACACACTCGGCGTGTACTGTTAATAATAGACACCTACAGTCAAGTGCTCAATGTATGGAAACAAGTTAGTCTAACAAGTTTGGGGAGCAAATATTTTGGGGGCTTGTAGCCCTTGGGGACAGGTATGTGGTGTGCAAGGGTTATGGTATCACTACGAGCTTAGAGACAGTCTGTAGAGCTCATAACTTTTTCATTTGCAGCAATGTCCAAAAATTGGTATTAAAAATATAGCAGCATGAAAGTGCAAAGTAGCATATAACGTTATATTCTGTATATCTTCCTCGTTTGAAAAAATGTTTTTCTCGCCTGGTTTCTGCTTGTATAAACACAAGCTTATTTACCCTTCTAAAGATTTTAGCGATCTCCACATAGCCTTAGAACTGCCAAGTCAATTTTTATAAGCACATCAATCAGCAGATAGATAACCAAACGTATAGACGCGGATATAGATAAATGTTGAAGACAATCAAGACTGTGCGCAAAGTGCTAACCCAGTTTCAAACTAAAGCAACATTTAATGCGAAATTGACAAAGTGTAAGTTACTCGTATAGTAGAAACGTGTTTCACACAGCATGCAAGCCCGGTAAACTACTGGGACCATAAGCAATGATTAAAAAGAACATGGCCTAGAAGAGCAGTGCACTCATAGGGCATGGGGCGAAGACCCGAAAATTTTTATCACTTAGCGTACCAAATTGCATTTAAATTAAAAGAAAACACTATCCGGGTCCATCATGTTCGATTCTGATCAAAGGTTAAAATGTCACTGCTGTGGTTTAAATGTTTAACCATCCATTAGTTTAAAATGTTTTATCAGCATCTTTTGTCTTTTGTCATTTCAATTATTTGGCGCTAATGTTCGCAATAATATATTCATTCCGTAAACCTGTACCAGCAAAACTATCGTATTTCTCTTTTAATCTTAACTATGGACAAAAGCAAATTGCAAAGCCACAATGGAAGAGCTGCCAGAGAGTTGAGAAACTAGCATCGGACAAAATTTGTGATTCTGGCGAGTACCAATAACTTTGCTTGCAAAAGTGCATTTGGTGTTAGCACTGGATTTGCAGTATTTCGAAAAAGCTAAAATCACTCAGTATAATATCGAATATCGATTACAATATTCTTTATTCTTTACTTTTTTAAACTACCATCGGAATCGATTGTTTCTTTACTTTTTGGTGAACCATCGAAATCGATTATTTCTTCACTTTTTTGAGTATCGATTCCCAACCCTGCTCTCATCGAATACATTTGTAATGCCTTTGAAAGCAAGGAATTTGCAATTGGTGTCTTCATAGACTTATCAAAGGCATTTGACGCCATTGATCATGCGATTTTACTGGATAAACTCTACAAATACGGAATTAAAGGCACCGCGCATAACTGGTTTCACAGTTATTTGCATAACCGAACACAACAAATGGAATGTAGTGGAGTTCTTTCTTCTACTAAATCAATACTTTCAGGTGCACCGCAAGGCTCCATCTTGGGACCACTATTATTCTTAATCTATGTAAATGACTTCCCCACTTGCCTGAATTGTGGACAAGCCTTGATGCTTGCAGATGACACAACCTTATTATTTTCAAGCAGGAGCTATGATTCTTTATTTAATATGGCTAGTAGCAATTTAGAAAATGTTCAGGAGTGGCTGATGGAAAACAAGCTTTCTCGTGGCAAAGACTAAATATATTGTATTTCATACTCCCCATAGTCGTGAACCACCATCTGATGCTTCTTTACGTATAAGAAATAAAGGAATAACTCAATCCACATCGGTAAAATTCCTGGGGATAGTTATTCAAAAACATTTGTGCTGGAAAGAGCATATGGAATCTATAATTCAAAAAGTTAGAGCTAATATTGCGGCTGTTTGCAGAGTGAAAAACTACTTCGACGTTAATACGTTATTATTATTGTACCACACTCTTGTCATGAGCCACATTAGTTACTGTATTTCAGCCTGGTGCTATGGAAATAAAACAATGGTAAATAAGATACAATAGCAAGCAAACCAATTCATAAGAATAATATTTGGACTAAAAAAAAACGATAGCGTAAAGACTATTAGCACACGTTATAACTTATTATCTGTCGACCAACTGTGTTGCATTGAAACAGCTTTGTTTATGTATAAATACAAAATGAAGCAACTACCGCAAGTCTTTGATAATGTATATTTCAAGCTAGAAACATCAATCGCTCACATGGCTCGATTACAACAACAACAAATTCTGACTTTCTTCCCAAAATTTTCCGAATATGTTTAACGAAACAATCAATGCAGTTTAAGGGGCCCTTGGCTTGGGCCAAGTTCATAACCATCTGAAACATAGTAAACTTTAAAGTAAATCTTTTCTCTCACGAGCTCATGTTTTAAATGCTCCCATCAATTCTTCCCCATCATAAGAGAAACATTGGTGTACGCATAAACCAACAACTTATTCAATTGTTCTACATCATCATCATCATTATCAGTCCTATTATACCCTCATTATCATTCACATATCTCGACTATAACCAAAGTCTCGTTAGCCTTGCTACGCACAGCTAATCCAGGCCAAACTCATTCCAGACTGTAAAGACTCTTTTTTTTTTAGGGCACAACCTAGAAAAGAGATGAAGTCGAGATGTACAGGTAAAGCAATGCAAAAAAAAAAAAAAAAAAAGAATCTTTACATTCTGGAATGAGTTTGGCCTGGATTGGCTGTGCGTAGCAAGGCTGACAAGACTTTGGTTATAGTCGAAACATTAATTTGTCCCTTGCAAATTTATCATTCACATATCGTTGGTATTTTTCATCGTTGTCATAATTCTATTTCAAAAAACATATTTCCGACATTGCATGCCACTGTTGCTGCTTCCACTTTCAATCTAACGATTTCGAGATGTATATTTAAACGATCCTCACAGTATTAACGATTTGTGCTACTCTTGATCCAATTCTAAAGCAAAAAATCATACTCTGTGCGAAGTAATGTAGTTTGTATAGAAGTTTGTAAATAGGCTTTTTGTGAATAGTACCCGTACTGCTTTTTTTTGTGTGTGTGTATATACGTTCTTTCTCTGTGTTAATTGCTTTTTCAAATTTTAGCTTTTTTTTCCTGAGGGTGTTTTGCTTTCTTCTTGCAGGTGCAGCAACCACGTGCTAAATAATATTTAGACCGTGTGAAGTTTTGGTTCGAAATTGTCACGTGTTACAACGTTCTACGTTTTGTTGCTACTTCCTTTTTTTCGGCTATTGTTAACATTAGCATCAATTTTTCATTTGTTATTCCTTAGTCACAAAATATAAAACAGCAACTAAAATGACAAGAAATGCTACTAGTTAAAAAACCGCTAAGAAAATTTTCATCTCTGTCCAAATTATTTACAATGTAGAGTGCCTACAACACAACCAATTTTCTTGAAATTTGTTTTACACGATAACGTAAGTCAAGAGCTTCATGATGCAGTTAAAATTTTAAAATTCAACAAGCATAACCGAAGTTATGACCTTTTTAGTAACACTTTCAGCCTTTCAGGCGTTTTTACATTACGAAAGATAGGCAGCGATTGTCTTTTTGGACACATTTTTGCTCCATTGTCGCGTAGCAATATAACGAATGATTCGCTCAACTTATACGTGAGTTATACGGACTTTAATTGAAACATGCTTCAGTTAATAAAAAATTATTTAATAAAATAAAAGAAATGCATGGTCGCTGCACCTTAGCATAACCTCTTACGAGTACCGTATTTTTTTTGAAATCAACGAATGTAATGCTCACACACACTCATAACTAACTAAAAAAAACTTTTTATGCCAACAACTTCTTGTAACTTCAAACCTGTAACCCCAAATAGGGAGGCTAACATATGCTACACCTAGCCCAAGAGTGATCCCGGAGCAGCGACAGTTAAGAGATAGTACCATTACGTCTCAAGGAACAAATCCCTGTCGCCGGATGTCGTTTTATATCAGTACCCAAGACACGTTCATTTTGCAAAGCCACAGCGACATCAATCAATTCTAACCTATACTTTTGAGTGGCTATTGATAAGTGACACATTAACTCTAATCTGTAAAATTATTCGAATCCCTACGATTATGCGCTAAGCAAAACTGATTTTGTTTTTCAAAAATACTAATATCGA
Source organism: Trididemnum miniatum (assembly GCA_964006365.1). NCBI lineage: Eukaryota > Metazoa > Chordata > Ascidiacea > Aplousobranchia > Didemnidae > Trididemnum > Trididemnum miniatum. The sequence continues at coordinate 250,929 of OZ023233.1, forward strand.
TTAAAAAAAAAACATAGAAGGTACACTAATTGACATGGAAGTGAACAATAGGATCTTGAAATGGTGTTGGAGCAGGATACTTGAAGAGTTCGAACCTGTAACAACAAAAACTAACAGCAGAAATCTGTATTGGCTAAATCATCCGATTTAACTTTTTTATTGAATAGGCTCTATACTAGAGGTATTACATGAAATCGCAATTTAACTGGATGGAAGGCAAACCTGTTTTTTAATCTCTTTTTTAAATGAATTGTACGATTTAATTTTCCGTATGGGTGTTGGAATGGAATTCCAAGTCAGCGGGCCACAATATTTTAGCGACTGTTTTGTTAATTCGATTCGGCAAAAGCAAGGGAAAAGTTTAGACTGACTTCTTGTTAGACGAGAGTAGCTACCGTCTTAATAGTTATCATCCAAAAGATTTTGAAAAGTTTCGGGCGAGTCACCGAGCAAATAATTATAGGCTTACATAAAGCTGGCCGTTTCTAATTCTTCTAACGGACTTATAGAAAAAATGCTATACTTTTGCATCACATCTTTTACACTATCCCTAGCGTTTAGCCCAAATATTATTCTAATAAACTTATTAACAGCAGTTTGAAGGTGTTTAATCATCGTTTTATTTCCATTACACCAAGTCATAATGCAATATTGAAGATGGCTTTTTATCATTGAATTATACAGCAACAGTAACATGCGTTGACTTAGATGATTTCGAATCTTGTTTACAACACTACAAGTAATTCTTATTTTTTTCAATAGCGCTTTCATGTGAGGTTTCCAGGATAAAGGTTCATGCACTATAGGCTAATGCCCAAAAATTTTAGAGAAGCGACTTTCCTGATATCTTTTTTGCGCAATTGAAGAGTATGTTGATCAGGGAGTATGCTATGCGGAGTGCGGAACACAATATAATTAGTTTAATTAATATTAAATTAATCAACTGAGGTTATTTTCAAATTATATCGAACTGAAAATTCAACAGTAATTGAGGGAGACTGCGAAGTGAGCTCGCGCTCTTCGAGTCAGCAGCCTCCAGTTATATATTACAAATGCGATCGGCTCCAGCCGCGAATCGAACCCGTCTCGTAGGATCTGTCACCTGCACGAGGTACCGCTAGGCCATGTCGCTGACGAAGTTTATTTGCTGTGAGCCAGTTATCAACACTTTTCAACTCAGCGTTTGCGACTTGAAACGCTATCTCATAGCAGTTTTCACTGAAAAACAAATTTGTATAATCAGCAAACAATCCAAACATTATGGTCTTATCTTTACTTATAGCCTACATGAACTGAAATCATTTACGTAAATTAGAAACAGTAACGGTCCAAGAATAGAGCCTTGTGGTACACCACAGTTTATTTTCAAAGTACCGGGCAATTGGTTGTTGCATAAAACTTGTTGCGTGCAATCATTAATCATTTACATAGCTAAAAAACCATTCCAAAGGCAGTCCTTTTACCCCGTAATGCATCAATTTTTGTAAAAGTATTTTATGATCGATAGTATCAAACACTTTGGATAAATCTAAAAATACTCCAACAATACATTGCATTTTTTCAAATGCAGATGTAGTGTTTTCAACTATCAACGTTGTAGCATGAGTGGTTACATATTTTTTCCTAAAGCCAAATTGATTTTTGTGGAAGGAATTTTATCTAATCAAGAAGCTAACAAGGTAAAACTCGGGAGAGGATAACCCCATTCAAGATTGCACGCTTGCTGCTGAGGAGCGCTGAATTACTGTACAGAGGTAAGACCTGAAAGTAAAGAAGAGAGCAGTTAACTGTTCGAGGCATGTGATGAAGGAGGGCGGGGAGGTGTTTCAATAACTAAAAAGGAATTGGGTACTTTGACAGTAGGGTGGAGCGGTTACAGTCAGAGGCACAGCAAGCAAGTTTCGAAGCAAGTTCACACGGTAAGTTCGTTGCACCGGCACTGACAGCAAGGCTAAAATAGATGAATTCTGGGAAACCTACGTGAGCCCACTCTGGCAAAAAAGGAATTTGGCTGAGCCTACGTCAGCCTACTCTCGACGGCAGCACTGGAATGACTAGATTAGTTACGATCATGATAAACCATAGACAAGTAAGAATGTGATCAACCCCGATTTGGACAACGGAAAAAATTTAGCATCCGTTCCAAGAAAGATCGCATTTTCCTCATGATGTAATCCGATAGTGTTGCCATTATTCTTGTTGAGTTTGAGGTTGATTTCCGTTGAAGTTTTGTTCACTCACAGTAGACTACTAGGCCTATCAGCGCTGCCGCTGAGTTGGTGCAGAAACTTGTATAATAAATCTTGACTAGACTTAGCCCTGGCTGTAGGTAGTACCGGTAGTACTAGCAGTAGTTTTAATTTTTTCGCCACCAAACAATAAAAAACATAAGCACAAAAAATAGGGAGCAGCATTGACTAGACTAGTCTACTCCTAGGGGGTACCGGTACCTACTCCGCATATACGGTATATACTCTACCAGTACTAGACTGTCAGTAGGGTATGGTAGCAGGGCTAAAAACAAAAAGCAGTGACAAAATGAACAAAGAACAATAGACACGCAGCATGATTAAAAATTAACATGGCTGCTGCACTTGGATTGGTGCCTATCAGAGTTGCCACTTGCCAGATGTGCCACGGGTACTTTTCTGCCAAATTTGGCTATTTTTGAAGTTTTTTGGCTGGTGATAATTTGCCTTGTGTTGTGCGAGTGTGCAGGTTTTTAGGTGGGTTTGAAGAAACTGCTTGGCACATTTTAAAATTTTTTAATCTGTTAATGGGTCCTACTAAACAGCTAAACACCGCAAGGAACTACAAGGTACTTTTAAAGCAAGTACAAAATAGCTGAAAACACTACAAGGAACTACAAGGTACTTTTAAATCATGATGTAATTTGATAGTGTTGCAAGTCAACGACATGGCCTAGCGGTACCGTGCGCAGGTGACAGATCCTACGTGACGTGTTTGATTCGCGGCTGGAGCCGATCGCAATTGACATATTTAATGGGTGGCTGCTGACTTGAAGAGCGCAAGCTCACTTCGCAGTCTCCCTCAATTACCGTTAAATTTTCTGTTCAATATAATTTGAATTTGAAAATAAACCTACAAAATGCTTGAAAACACCACAAGGAACTACGAGGTACTTTTATAGCTACTACAAGGTACCGGTAGTTGAAAACAGCACAAGGAACTACAAGGTACTTTTAAAGCAAGTACAAAGAGCTGAAAACACTACAAGGTACTTTTAAACCAAGTACAAGGTAGTTGAAAACACTACAAGGAACTACAAGGTACCGATACTTTTATAGCTATTACAAGGTAGTTGAAAACAGCACAAGGAACTACAAGGTACTTTTAAACCAAGTACAAGGTAGTTGAAAACAGCACAAGGAACTACAAGGTATTTTTAAACCAAGTACAAAGTAGCTGAATAGACTACAAGGAACTACAAGCAGTGATGGGATTCAAAATTTTAAGAACAGGTTCTCTTTTGTATCGTACTTACTAACAACAGGTTCCCTCTGAAAGGTCTAATGTCTGTAAAAAAAAGCAAGAACGGGTTCGCTGATTATCCTGACATTCCAAGAACGGTTTCGCGCGAACCCGTGCAAACCCCCTAAATCCCATCACTGACTACAAGGTACTTTTCAGCCAACTACAAGGTAGTTGAAAACAGCACAAGGAACTACAAGGTAGTTGAAAACAGCACAAGAAACTACAAGGTACTTGTAAATCAACTACAAGACTTTTAAGGTAATTTCAAACCAACTTCAACCCCCCGACCCCAACCCCCCGACTCCACCCCCCCTGACTCCACCCCCCCATCTCGGACCTCCCCGACTCTAACCCCCCCAACTCCACCTTCAACCCCCCGACCCCAAACCTCGACCTCAACCTCCCAACTCCACCTTCAACCCCCCGACCCCAAACCTCGACCTCAACCTCCCAACTCCAACCCCCCGACCCCACTTCAACTCCAACCCCCCCCGACTCCAACCCCCCCGACTCCAACCCCCCAACCCCCCGACCTCAACCCCCCCACCCCAACTCCAGCCCCCCCCGACTCCAACCCCCCGACTCCCACCCCAACTCCAACCCTTGGGATGTTCCCAACGCCCTTGTCGTTAGTCCATAAGTTCCTTGTTTGGGTGATATGTCTATTTAATAACAACACCAACCAACCATATTGCTGTTACAGGACTTGCTTGATTTTGTAGTGTTGCAAACTGCAAAGTGTCTGTTTTCTACTTCCTGATTTTTTTGTATACCGGTATATTGCATGTGTTTTATTGTTTGTGTTGTGATGGCTATTATTCATCGCAAATGCAAAGCTAAACTCAAAAAAAGTTGGCTTTTTTATGTGCAGTTGGAAAATTTTCAGTAAAGCAATGTTTTTGGTCGGCAAGTTGACACTTGAGGAAAATTGTTCTCATACCTGCTAAAAGGACGCATTTCTTCACATTGTACTGTGCATTGGTGTCGTGCCATTGGGGTGGGGGAGGCCTGAGACCACCCAAATTTTCTGGGATGTGTTACTTCTCATAATTTAAAACACGAAGTGTCTATTTCACCGAAAATTCCTGTTACCGAAGTTTGGAAAATCGTAGTTGCGTAACCGTTTTCGGTTCCTGTAGTGTGACTCTCACAGTAGGGGAATCGTTAAGGGATGTTTCCGGTTCCGCAAACGACGATTTTCGAACTTCGGTAACCGGAATTTCCAGTGAAATAGACGCTTCCTTTAAAAAATTGAAAATAAAAAAAAAAAAACAAAAAATTTAGCCAGTGCCATTTCGCTTTCATTCTTCAAACAAATTCCATACGGTACCTCTTTTTGTTGTAGTATAAATATCATTGTTTTGTTTTTTAATTTTTGCTTCAATCAGTCGCTTCGACTGTGGAGTAAAGTCAGTTTCTTGATCTGTAGTTAGAATTTAGAAAACATTTTGCATGCGTTGTTGAAGATGGAATGTTGCTGAAGTAGTTTAGCCGTTCAAGCCTAGAATACACCTATACATGTCATCCCATCATATGCATCAAAACTATTGATGATTGCACCCTCCTTTCATTTATTTTAGCCCAGCTTCTGCTTTTAGACATGAGCTAATAAAGTATTTTTGTATTATCTGACACTATAGTAATGACTGCACTCACTGCAGGTATCTGTATGCAGAGATCGGCATTTATCGCGATAATTTATGGGCGATAACTTTGTATCGATTATCATTATTGCTCAAAATAGTTTGGATGTATCGATTACCGTTATCACTTTTGTTATATATTTTGTTATCGTCGATAAATTATCGCGATAAACGATTTTTTATGCACGCAGTGTTTAAACTTCAAAGTTAGTGAGTTGAAGTTATGGAAAAAACACGGTGTCCATTATGACTTGTTGCAATTTTTAAAAATTATTTCTTCGTTTAGCTTAATTTCACGGCAGAGTCCGTGAACTGCTCTCTTTTCTTGAAAAATCTAGAAAAAGCATTTTTGCAATTCGACTTACAAAAAAAACTTCGTCAAAACACATTGAAAATTTACCGCAACATTTATCGGCAATAATCTATCGATTATCGGTATCGCCCAGGGCTTTTTTGAAGTTATCGATTATCATTATCGCTTTAGTACAGAAAGGTTTATCCTGCCTATCACTGTCTGTATGTCCTTTTTCGTTAAGGAAGTGTTCTGCTACGAGTTTTTATGTGAAAACTGTTAAAATTTGTTGGCGGCTAGGGGCTACGACTTAGACTCCCTTGTCTTCGAAGGCTGGGGCTTCGCCCCCAGCAATGTCCTCCTCCTTTGTTGAATTGTGGGGTCACACTGATTGGGCATAATGTCCATGATTAAGGAGCGGTTTGAGGTATGAAAATGAATTTTGATTTCTTATCCAAAATTTGGGGCATCACGATATATGTTACTCAATGCTAAATATGGCTTTGGCAAAAGTTGAGATCAGTATATGTCTGTTTAAGCTGTTACTCGTCCCTTCCAATTTTTTTGGCTACATGACGCTTCTGGTACCATGAGCAAAAAATGCACCAGCAGTAATATATCCAAGAAAAGCTGCGCTGCTTCTTTTCAATAGCTGCCATATTCAATTTATTCATGGGCTGTTGCACAAACGTTAGTCATTTTTAAAAAAGTGCGCACTCGCCAAAGTTTCTACGCACACAGACTACAAAAAATTAGATTAACATTGTCGGTCAGATATCCGGTGTTATTATCCGGCCGGATACTGGATAGTAGCACTGAGCCAAAATTTTTATATTTTGATGGTTTTTGTTCACGCTATTGTTTTGCTCAACTAGCGAGCCATGAAACTATTGCATGAGTTTGTGTGACACACAGGAAACTTTCAAAACCATTATGTCATTAAAAATGGACTTCATTACTTTATCTAAGTAGGCTGAATCGGCAACGTGGTCGAGCGGCAGGAGCTCAGTTGTTACAATAACCGTCTTACTGATTGCTTTTGATTCAACTTCGATCCATGACACTATGTTTGTGTAGCATCACGTTTTCAATGCTGGGCTTTATTTTTTGGGTTAGGAGAATTAAGTTAAAATGAGGATTTGGGTCAAGAGTGTGTCGAAAATCGATCGACCGACATAGGCGTCTATTCCGCGGGAGCAGGAGCAGTGCTTCCTCGGGTCTAATACTGAAGGGGGCAACATATGTCTGGCCTCCTGGGTGTTTCCATTGTTGTATTAAAAGTTGACTACATGCACATTGCACAGTAGCTAAAACAGTTCCAAAATGGTAACAGCGCATAATCTTGGCATTGTTTCAACGAAATTTTGTGCTCATGCTATGTACCGGTATACTGTGAAGCGAGAAGAAAACTCTGTCAAACATATGGCCTGAGTCAGTGGCGTGATTTTACAAGTAGCCTAAAGCAATCGAGTTAACAATTACGACACATTGTGTTGATTTTTGCACTTGTGAGCAATTTGTGATACTTATTAAAAAGCAAACTTCAAAAAAGATTAATTTTTCATTATACTTGCGGTATTTCGCCGCAGCTCGTAACGAGTGGCAAACCTCATTTCTGCACCTGTGCAACACAGTTTCGAACCCCGACAAAAAAATGTCGCAACCGTGGCTAGCCTTCCACAGCAACAGCGATGTTTTTAACCACTACGCTAAGCAGTCGGTATAAGACAAGTTTGAATTTTCACATGTTTTGCGTTATCATCAAAGCTACTAAAAAACGCAAGGTTTACAGTTTGTAAATACCACATTACCATAACATTACTGCAAAGTATCAATCTGCGATAAGTCTGCAATGATGGGTAAATTACGTCAAACTTTAACATAAAAGCTGATTGATGAATTAAGGACGTTGAATTATACACTTCAACTTACATAACATTACAAAACCGTACAACATTTAGCAGCAGAAACACATCCATTACAATGCTACTGGTACCTTGAAATGTCATTTTTTGAACGTAGAAAACAAGTTTGTATAAAAATTCTCTCCCCCTGCTGTTTGCCTTCGAGAAAACATTGGCGCCTATGTGGGCTGCTCATTGCGTTTGTTTTTTTTCTATCTGAACAAAAGACGAACATGCAAGTTATAGGACCGAAGACAGGCTATTAAACGTAAATTATTTTCATGGTCTTTACAAGTGAAACAATGGTGGTGGTCATCAAACATATACCGTCTCGGTTTGAAGCCGATTGATTACTGCCTTACTGCTACAGCTACACCATCAAAGTGGCTTTCCAGCGTCAAACAATAAAAAAAAACTTAACTAAATTTCAATCCATTAGATAAAAAAAATTACCAACGTAGTCTAAGGTTTGGACTCGGTTCTACTTTTCGTAGAGAGTCTATACAAAATTAAAATTTTCAAACTTGCAACAAATTTTTTCACATAGATTAAAAAGTTAAATTTTATTTTTACGGAGTCTACTCTACGCAGTTTCCCTGAACTTTAAAAATATTTGGTATTTGGCTGGATAGGGAAGCACTATCTGGCTGGATACCAGATACCTCAAAAAACGCCGGATACCGGATCCCTAGCAAAAATCACAGAAATGCAATTCAGAATATTTTATTGTTTATTCAGACGCAATAGCGGTCCATAGATAATTAGCACAATACAGAGGAAAAGAAAATGCAGTAACTAAAGAAAATAAAGAAACAAAAATAATTGCTCGTACATTTTTTTTTGTATTTTAGTTGCATATTTATCCTCTTGCCATGAGAAAACAATCAATGCGCTATACTATTCAAGCTCACTTAGGAGTTGCCAGCCATCTATCTACCACACCAAGATGGGGGAAATTCGCTAAGTGCTTTTCTCAACGGCACAACAAGTGAACTTGCTGGCTTGTTCTCCACACTGTCCCTTTTTAGGTGCGATCACACTAGCTGAGAAGTTAAGCTGTGAGACATTGTGCAGATTTATCTTATTATGACATGGATTTTTGCGGATTTGATGTCATAATAATATAAATCTGAACAATGTTTCAAAGGTCACAGTGTCTCAGTTAGTGTGACTGTGATCGCACCTTAATGCTGAGTGTCAAGCAGGGAAGCTGTGAATACCAATTTTAAAGTCATTGGTTTGGACCAATTCATAACAAACCTGAGTGAACAGCTCTAGAGGCAGATCCTCTTACCACTCGGCCATTTGAGCTGTTATAAGAAATTGTTCTTATAACATTGTCAAAAAATGTCACAATACAACTTAAAAATGTTGTCACTGCGTTTACGGCATTATTGTAAATGTACAACACAAATACACCATATCTGCATTTCAATAAAAGCAAATTAACGGGCAGTTCATGCAGATAGTAGTAAAATTTCGTACTACATAATTGTCATAAGGCATTTTTTGTGATTTATGCTCAATGTTATTCAATACTGATCAGAGTATTGCAATATTAAGCATCACTACGGTACAGCATTTTGTAGATTTATAAATTTTGCTTTGCAACAATGATGATTTTTGGTGTCAAGTGCAACTTCCTAATTTTTTTTCTTTAGCAGTTGGATAAGTTTTCGTCTATGCTCAAAATACTGCCTTATTTCTTTATGTACAATACTGAAAAACAGGTATATTGCTGTTTTCACTGTGATGAAAAAAGAAATAAAACATGTCAATGGCAATCTGCCGTAAGTAATCAGATTCAGCATTTTTACGTTGTAACTTGCCTCGTTTTCTCAAAGATCACTGTAGCCTACACAGTGAAAACACCTTCGTGCAATTAGTTATGTAACAATGGCTTCTATTGTTAAACATTTCATGTCACCAATCTTACATGGACTGGGCCCTATTACTTACCGGGCTTGTATGAATTTGACTGCTTCATATTACCACAGATGGTTTACTTTAAAGCTGACGAGAATTCCCTAATATGTGATACACAATGTCGACATGCTCTTACCCTAACCCAGTGTATTTCTCAGAAAGGCGATGACATATTGGGGAATTCTTGCCTACGCCGTAAAGTGAACCATCCATTGTAATATGAGGCAACTTAAAAATAATTAACGCCTTATTTCCCTATTTCTTGGGGTTCCGGTTTATCACACTGCACAGCTTTGCATTATAATCTTGACCTCTTCAAAAACCGTAATAGTTTTTTGCTTAGTTTTTGAAAACTACAGTAGATTTTCCACATACATCGTTTTTACTTGTTTGACAGTTCTAATGACAGATGCTGTAGATAGATTTATTATTTTGTCTTATTTACGAAAAACAAAAAAGCAAACACACACCACATCGTAAAAAAAAGCAAATAGGCAAGGAAGCATCGACTAACCAGACGGTTTTCAGGTCAAGATGCCACCTATTGAAACAATATTGCAGTTGTAATTAAAAAAGTGTGGGGAATTAACAAGAAAATTTGGTAGTTGTGCACTTTGATGGACAATGAGCAGACTACCTGTGCTTTTTTGCCAAATTGTCTCATTTGATCATGCTTGGCCTGTTGTTATCTGTCAAACAAATTCTGCATGGAAACAACATAGCAACATTCTAAAACATGCTGATAAATAATTTTTTGGTAACTATTGAGAATTCAGAATTACTATCGGTACCAGTTCCTTGTTTAGAATTACTCATGAAATTTACTTCTCCAACAAAGCTGTTTTGCTGGTATTTTAGTTTATTTCGTACAATGAGGATTCAGCAGTGTGATGATTGTGGTTGAATGTGGCAACTGCAAGGATCAGTCAGTATATGTACCATGTTGTTTTGTAAAAGGTACTTAATCTTAGAAGTGGTGGAGTCTGTTGATTGAAGTGGTGGAGCCTGTTGATTGAAGTGGTGGAGTCTGTTGATCGACGTGGTGGAGTCTGTTGATTGAAGTGGTGGAGTCTGTTGATCGACGTGGTGGAGTCTGTTGATCGACGTGGTGGAGTCTATTGATTGAAGTGGTGGAGTCTGTTGATTGAAGTGGTGGAGTCTGTTGATTGAAGTGGTGGAGTCTGTTGATCGAAGTGGTGGAGTCTGTTGATCGACGTGGTGGAGTCTGTTGATTGAAGTGGTGGAGTCTGTTAATTGAAGTGGTGGAGTCTGTTGATTGAAGTGGTGGAGTCTGTTGATCGACGTGGTGGAGTCTGTTGATTGAAGTGGTGGAGTCTGTTGATTGAAGTGGTGGAGTCTGTTGATTGAAGTGGTGGAGTCTGTTGATTGAAGTGGTGGAGTCTGTTGATTGAAGTGGTGGAGTCTGTTGATCGACGTGGTGGAGTCTGTTGATTGAAGTGGTGGAGTCTGTTGATCGAAGTGGTGGAGTCTGTTGATCGACGTGGTGGAGTCTGTTGATTGAAGTGGTGGAGTCTGTTGATTGAAGTGGTGGAGTCTGTTGATTGAAGTGGTGGAGTCTGTTGATTGAAGTGGTGGAGTCTGTTGATCGACGTGGTGGAGTCTGTTGATTGAAGTGGTGGAGTCTGTTGATCGAAGTGGTGGAGTCTGTTGATCGACGTGGTGGAGTCTGTTGATTGAAGTGGTGGAGTCTGTTGATTGAAGTGGTGGAGTCTGTTGATCGAAGTGGTGGAGTCTGTTGATCGAAGTGGTGGAGTCTGTTGATCGACGTGGTGGAGTCTGTTGATTGAAGTGGTGGAGTCTGTTGATTGAAGTGGTGGAGTCTGTTGATTGAAGTGGTGGAGTCTGTTGATTGAAGTGGTGGAGTCTGTTGATTGAAGTGATGGAGTCTGTTGATTGAAGTGGTGGAGTCTGTTGATCGACGTGGTGGAGTCTGTTGATCGACGTGGTGGAGTCTGTTGATCGACGTGGTGGAGTCTGTTGATTGACGTGGTGGAGTCTGTTGATTGAAGTGGTGGAGTCTGTTGATTGAAGTGGTGGAGTCTGTTGATCGACGTGGTGGAGTCTGTTGATTGAAGTGGTGGAGTCTGTTGATTGAAATGGTGGAGTCTGTTGATTGAAGTGGTGGAGTCTGTTGATCGACGTGGTGGAGTCTGTTGATTGAAGTGGTGGAGTCTGTTGATCGACGTGGTGGAGTCTGTTGATTGAAGTGGTGGAGTCTGTTGATTGACGTGGTGGAGTCTGTTGATTGAAGTGGTGGAGTCTGTTGATCGACGTGGTGGAGTCTGTTGATCGACGTGGTGGAGTCTGTTGATCGACGTGGTGGAGTCTGTTGATTGAAGTGGTGGAGTCTGTTGATTGAAGTGGTGGAGTCTGTTGATTGAAGTGGTGGAGTCTGTTGATTGAAGTGGTGGAGTCTGTTGACTGAAGTGGTGGAGTCTGTTGATCGACGTGGTGGAGTCTGTTGATTGAAGTGGTGGAGTCTGTTGATTGAAGTGGTGGAGTCTGTTGATTGAAGTGGTGGAGTCTGTTGATTGAAGTGGTGGAGTCTGTTGATCGACGTGGTGGAGTCTGTTGATTGAAGTGGTGGAGTCTGTTGATTGAAATGGTGGAGTCTGTTGATTGAAGTGGTGGAGTCTGTTGATCGACGTGGTGGAGTCTGTTGATTGAAGTGGTGGAGTCTGTTGATCGACGTGGTGGAGTCTGTTGATTGAAGTGGTGGAGTCTGTTGATTGACGTGGTGGAGTCTGTTGATTGAAGTGGTGGAGTCTGTTGATCGACGTGGTGGAGTCTGTTGATCGACGTGGTGGAGTCTGTTGATTGAAGTGGTGGAGTCTGTTGATTGAAGTGGTGGAGTCTGTTGATTGAAGTGGTGGAGTCTGTTGATTGAAGTGGTGGAGTCTGTTGATTGAAGTGGTGGAGTCTGTTGATCGACGTGGTGGAGTCTGTTGATTGAAGTGGTGGAGTCTGTTGATCGAAGTGGTGGAGTCTGTTGATTGAAGTGGTGGAGTCTGTTGATTGAACACTCTTTCGCTAAAACATTTCACTCTAATTCTATTCATTGCAGTAATTGAATTTTTTATATCATCTTACCCAAAAATGGCCCCATGTTAAAAGTCATACCTACAAAGCTAGCTGGCTTCAAGCTGAAAGCTATCAGTTATGCGTTGGATCATGGAAATAGAAGTTTAAGTTTTTCTTTCTTCATGGATTGAGACTTGTTTCATTTGGTGCGCCTTTTTTCCGAAAGCTATGGTACCGGTAATCAAAATTGGAATGGATCAAAAATTAGTTCGGCAACTTCAACGTTTTTATCCCAAATTTTCATGAAAACTCTGTTAGTTTTCAAATTGTTTCTGATCATAGCCAAGCGCTGTGTTACAGAAGATCGGTTACAAAAGTCCTGGCTGCTTGTTTGCGGTTTGTCGTTGGAAGTTTTTGTTTTTTGTATTTGTTCACTGCATTATCCTCACATGTCACCTGAAAACAATTTTGTGTTTGAGTTATTAAAATTAATTTTAAAAGTGGTAATGAATTTAACTTTGGTGGAAAGGAGATTTTCAATATCCAAATGGTAGCAACAGCTAATAATCATAGAACATTTAACGTTGTTTATTTGCAAATTATTGAGAAATCGTGGGAATATGCGAAAGAGGTCAATGCATGTTTTGTTGATCTTGAAAAAGCTTATGATCGCATGCCTACAGACAAGCTTTGGGCGGTGCTGTTACAGTATGGCATTGATGGCCAGTTACTAAATGCGATTAAGTCGCTGTACATGCATTCCGAGGTCTGTGTTCGTGTTTACAGCGCAACGACGAAACTTTTCAGAATTGGTGTGGGATTACGACGAGGCTGCTCTCTTATACCTATTTTATTCCTTATTTATATGAATAAAATAGTAAAGAAAAGTGAGTCTTGTGGCGGAGTAAAGTTCGGTGATTGCACTTTACAACGTTTGTTGTTTGCAGATCATCTTGTGCTACTCGACTCTACCCAAAATGGCCTCCAGCAAGCTCTTTACAGGTTTTTAGATGCATCTCTGTAGCAGGAATGAAAATTAGTACAACAAAAACAGAAACCATGAGCCTGTCCAGACAACCAAAGCAGTGCTCTCTCCAACATGATGGAGAACCAATAAAACAGTCAGAGAAATTCAAGTGCCTCGGCGTGTCATTCATAGTGATATCTGACAAAATAGTGAATTGGATATCCGCATCGGAAAAGCAAGTGCAGTAATGCGCCAGCTCCACCGATCTGTGATACTGAAACGGGAGCTTTGCACCAAGGCAAAGCTATCCATTTTCAGATCGGTCTATGTTCCTATTCTGACTAATGGCCACGAGTGTTGGATCATGAATGAGAAAGTGAGGTCTCGAGTTCAAGCAGCCGAAATGGGATTCTTGCGAAGAATTAACGGTTTGACCTTGTTGGACAAGGTTAAAAGTGCAGATATTCGTGAATCTCTAAACATCGAATCGCTGCTTCTCCGACTAGAAAAATCGCAACTGCGTTGGTATGGTCATGTGACAAGAATATTCCAGGAAAGAACAGCCAAAAAACCGTTTTGTTTAACACCAATTGGTCGAAGGCCTAGAGGCCGTCCCAGAACTCGATGGCGAGATTACGTAGAAGATCTTAGTTGGTCTCGCCTTGGCATCCCAGCAGAGAATCTATCCTTTGTTGCAGAGGATCGAGATGCTTGGAGGCTTCAACTCCTGCTGCTGCCCCCGCGACCCCCCAAGGATAAGCGGGTCTAGAAAATGGATGGATATTTGCATTATTCACAAAATAACATACAGAAAAAAAAAATAAGCTAAACGTTTTCGGACGAATCGACTGTCCTTCATCAGAGCATGATCAGAAATGGAAAAGTAAAAACCAGGCAAACTATTATACGCGGAAAACAGAAACAGCAAGGGTAATGATATAATCTAACGTTTCACAAAAGTAATCAAATATGAATGATCAAATTGCGAGCCGACGAAGTTTTTTAACACGTGATTTAAATCAGAGTGTAATTACTATTTTTACGAAAACACAGCGCAATTCAAAATAAATTTGTAAAAACTTTTTGATCAACTAAATTATTGAAAGAGCTAAAATACTTTTTTTTTAATAGAAAAAAACAACCCTTAGCATAGAGCTGCCTGTTTAATTTCGGTTTGAATTTCTTACTAAGGAGTTCTTCATGAACTTTCGTGTCGTACTCGTTTTTACACGTACGAAAAAATTTAATGAAAGCCAAACTGTGCGATGAATTGAAACATAAAACGCAATCCAAAAATGACTTTGCGTTCTTTTATTGCACTTTTTCGAGATGGTTGCTACAATTTGGATATTGATAATAGATTATCATCAAACTCTTCTTCGTCATTAAGGTTTGAACCAACTCTTCAGACAGCCCTGAATGGCATATCGATTTGAAGTTTGGGTTTAATTCAGTTCAGTTTTTTATTCAGCTTTTCCTTGTGCCAAAACATGTTTGTTTCATGTATGCTGTGTAAAATTAACAACTCAGATGGCTGAGTGCTGAGAGCTTCCACCTCTGGAGCTGTGGGCTTTGTTTTGATTTCGAGTCTGGTCAAACCAATGACCGTAATATTGGTATTCACAGCTTCCCTGCTTGATGCTTTGCATTGGCAAGCGTTCAAAAATTTGTAAAACTGCTAATGGCTCGGTCGCATAATTACAAATGTATTCCAGAGTTTATTTAATGAAAAGAATTTAAATATTAATAATTATTTGAAAAATTGTTAATTTGTAGGAAGTTTTTTGATGAGGTTTGCGATATTTAACAGATTTTTGTTTGAAAAATGTCTGGTGAGAATCTATCTGTGAATGGAAATGTTCCAAATAACGTTGCACTCATCACCGGTGAGTTGAACTGCGCTGATATGAAAAGTGAGAGAAGCACAGCGACTTGCGGCATCCTGCGATTGTCAACTTACTCATAAGAGCGATCAGAGTTGGTCGAACTCTGGGTTGTCCGCTCATGAAATGGTGGAAAATCACTTATTGTGGAGCTGATTAGCTACCACTAATGAATTCACAAACGTTTGGCACAGTATTTTATCAACCATATGGCGCATTTTATAATTTTTTTTTCTCCAAAATTGATCATGCGCCTTGTAAGCCAGTGCTCCTGGTATATGGATCAGATAGTGCTTTAAACTTTATTGCCATTAAAATATGGTTATTTTTTGTTTAATGAGCTTTGTACGATAACCCGATACTTCTCAAAAAACTGTTGCATTTTATAGTGCGGTGCACCTTATGTATGAAATAATGTCAGTCAGAACAATTTGTTGACGGTAAAACACAAAAATGCGATTATGGTCGGTAAAACACAAAAATGCGATAAGCAATAAATGAGAATTGGAACTTGGAATGTTTCAGGGATTACTGGCCAGGATGGATCGTATCTGGCTGAATTATTAATTGACGAAGGTTATGAGGTTCATGGAATCGTACGACGTGCCAGTCAGCCCAACACAGCACGAATAGAACATCTCTACGCAAACACAGCGACACATAAAGAAGGAAAAATGAAGCTGCATTATGGAGATCTTACCGACAGCACTTGTCTTGTCAAAATCATCAATCAGGTGACTAGCTGCTGCTTCATCAAAACTTTTTGTGTTTTTGCATCAGTCAGTACTTGTTGTCAACATCGCGCGTGATCGTGCTAAAAAATTTCAATAATTAGTATTTTATCGTGAGCAATCGCCCTAGTGGTTAAAGACATTGTCTTGGGTTTGGTTTCTGGGCTGGTCAAGTCGACACTATGTTGCCAACGGCTTGCCACCACTGCAACGTTTTTCGTAGCTGTGTGGTCCACTGTTCAGGCGCTAGGCCGCGGAGATGAGACTCCACCACTCGTTACACGCTTCCGCGTAATACTGCGAGTATAATGAAGATTTGATTTTTGGTCTTGAGCAAAATTAATGTAAAGGTATAACAGTGTGCCGTGCACAAATTATGTTCCGCATTCGATTTGTGTCACAACGGCATTCGACAGGTTTTTAAGGTTTTTGTATCAAGGTCTCGCTAATCTCACGTAATGTCAGTAAATTCGAATTGAAATTGAAGCAGCATTGCTTATTGTGGGGCAGATGCTGCGAGAAAACTCAGATCGTGTCTGGTCGCTTTGACCGTGTTCTTGATACCTCCACATTTTTTGTGCTTACTAATGAGCGAGATAGATAGAAGGATTTTTAGATCGTCATAATTCCACCCTTTCTGTACCATTTGTTGTTATTGAAGTGATAAGAAGCGCATCGTTAAACACAAGTTCGGTAGAAAACCTCAGCGTGCACTCTAGTGTTTCTTGGGCTGTGTTTTATAATTCCAATTTGCACGTGAATGTAACTTTCCGTGGTTGACCGAACTTGGTTATACTCGCGGAATTATTACACCAAAGCATGTAACGAGTGACTGGGTCCATTTCCGCGGCTTTGCGCTTGGCAACACAGCTCCGAACATCGCGGCGATGACGAGCCGTTGGCGACACTGTGTCCAATTTGACCGTCTTGGGAATTGAACCCCTGACCTTTCGCACCAATAGCGATGTGTCTACAAGTGGGCTAACTGGCCGGTTGTGGCTGATCGAACCTGTCACCGATGCATTGATGGTGCTTTTCTGCTTCATTCGCTGTGGAGCTCGTCGGTTTTGATAGACGTGCTTATGGCGTGTGCTTTGTTTGGCGACACGTCTTGTGTTCATCCAAGCGTTGCTAGCCTGCTGTGTTGCTGTAATATTCGATAACGTCTAGATAATCATGAAGTATGACTGCTCATCATTGTTATCAATAACAGGTTTATGTCACCTGAAAGTTTTTTCACGTAACCACTACGTCATTGCTGACGTAACTACGATACGGCGTGATAATTTTCAATCATTTTTCGTGAATTTGTGGAATATATTTTCAAATTATTCAAACAAAAAATTGAGAGAAACTGTGAAGTGAGCTTTCGCCCTTCGAGTCAGCAACCATCCGGAATCAAATACGATCGGCGGAGGCCGCAAATGGAACTGGGGCGGTATACTGCTCAACTTTTGTGCACTTAACGCAATGCGTTAACTTAATGTACAAACGAAGTTAACGCAATGCGTTAAGTGCAACAAAAGTTGAGCAGTATACCGCCTCTGGTCCTATAGAATCTGCAATCTGTGCAGCTGTGTATGTACTTGCGTCATCAATCTTGTGTTCAGGTGAAACCAACAGAAATTTACAACTTGGGGGCGATGAGCCACGTGAAAGTTTCGTTTGATCTTGCGGAATACACTGCGGATGTTGACGGAGTTGGAACACTCCGCTTGTTGGACGCGATCCGTACTTGCGGAATGGCGGATCGAATCCGCTTCTATCAAGCCTCAACCAGTGAAATGTTCGGAAAGGTTTGCGTGTTGCGGTTGTTTCCGGTTGTGTAGCATACTTGCGCGTCGAGTAGCAGTAAGTTATTGGCGCACGATCATCACTCGTGGTTTGACTAGTTCATCCACTTCACTGCCTGAGGCAAAGTCTACGCCGGCATCGCGTCGAACGATTTCGTACATAATTCTGTGCCAATAAATTTCGGCGGAAATGCATCCCAATTTACGCAATATCCGGTTTGTGGTTTGCTCATTGTTTTGTAGTGACGTCGTGTGTGACATCAGTGAATCGGACACACGTGCTAGCTTGCCCTGCGATATATGAGTTCACCACCCACAGACCGGACGTTATGTTGAGCGCTCGCAGTTGCATTGTTGTAGCGCGACCTAGCATCGAAATTAGTCCCTGTTTCGATTCATCAACTCGGTTATTTCACTATGTTTTCACTGTCCCAAACGCAATGTTAAATTCAAAAACGCCGGTTGCTGTAGTGGTTAAAGTCATCGCTATTGGTGTAGGAGGTCGCGGGTTCGATTACCGGGCCGACTAAGTTAGGCACAGTGTCACCAACGGTTCGCTGCCATGTTTCTTCGGAGCTGTGTTGTCCACAGTGATGGGCACGATCAACCTTTCTGTACTACAGCGATAACGATAATCGATAACTTCAAAAAAGCCCTGGGCGATACCGATAATCGATAAATCTCAATTTCTTAAAGCGATATCGGTAATCGATAAATCATCGCCGATAAATTTATCCGATAAATGTTGCGGTAAATTTTCGATGTGTTTGGCGAAGTTTTTTTTTTTTGCAAATCAAATTCCAAAAATGTTTTTGTAGATTTTTCCAAAAAACGTAGCAATTTACGGACTCTGCCGTGGCATTAAACAAAGCAAAGAGAGATTTTTTAAAAATTGCAACAAGACTTAATGGGCACCGTGTATTTTTTCCATAGTGCCAACTCACCAATCCTGAAGTTTGATAACACTCTAGGCATAAAAAATCGTTTATCGCGATAATTTATCGGCGATTACCAAATATATTACAAAAGCGATATCGGTAATCGATAAATCAAAACTATTTTGAGCGATAACGATAATCGGTAAAAATTTATCGCCGATAAATTATCGCGATAAATGCCCATCTTTAGTTGTCCAGGCGCTAAGCCGCAGAGATGGATCTCGCCACTCTTTCACGCTTCGGCGTAATATCGCGAGTATAACGAAGATTTGATAGATCAGGGGTGGCCAACCAGTCAGATGCCAAGAGCCGCATTTCTTGTTGTTGTTTCAGCAAAGAGCCATGTCATACACGCAAGGGATAATGATCGCATCACCATACCTCTTATTGATAGACAATTAGACATGCTTTGCTTAGCTGGATTAGTAGTATACCGGCCAGTTAGCTCAGTTTGTGACGACATCGCTATCGGTGCGGACGGTCTGGGATTCGCTGCCTGGGCGATCTGGATCAAAGTGGACAGAGTGTCGCCACCGCTGCGATGTTTCTTCAAATTCGAGGCTGTGTTGCCCAAAGTCCTTTATGTTATTCGGACTTTAGTGTTGCCCAGACGCAAAGCTGCGGAGATAATAACTCAAATGGTTGAGTGGTAAGAGCGTCTGCCTCTGGAGATACAGACTCGGGTTTGATTCTGAGTCGAGTCAAATCAATGACTTTAAAATTGCTATTCACAGCTTTCCTGCTTGACGCTAGCATTAAAGTAATAGTGTGGAGAACAAGCCGGCAAGTTCACTTGTTGTGCCGTTGGGAAAAGCAATTAGCGGCATTCCCCCATCTTGGTGTGGTAGACAGATGGCTGGCAACTCCCAAGCGAGCTCGTTATAGCTTTTTGATCGCTTTCTCGTGATAGGAGGATAAGCGTGCCACTAAATACAAATAGATGGCCCCCGACACTCGTTAACGTCTCGTCGTAATTCTCTTACAAAGCGATTATTACGTGATAATGCAACTTATGCGTTGGCAAACGCTACATGATTACAGAACGAGGCTGCTGATAAAAGAAACACAGTATGTAAAAAAGAGCCGCATGAAACTGGGCAAAGAGCCGCATGCGGCTCGCGAGCCGCGGGTTGGCCACCCCTGTGATAGATAGATCGTAGCCATGATTGCTCTACCCGGAGGTAGGTTACACGCAATACATATATCAGTGGGAAATGTTACGGTGGAAACTTATACCATGATCAGTGTGAAACTACAGAGGCACTAGGCTAGTTTATTTTTTTGTGGTGTTTATTGAACGCTAGTGCCTCTTGTAGTTTTACAGTAATTATGGTGTAAGTTTTTACTGAAACCTTTGCAAAATGATCGCAAATACACTGGCTATACGCCCATGTTAATGCTCCTTGATTTGATAAAGTTTTGACAAATTGTGATCGAACTCATAGCTGAAGCGTCAATCTCCAGGAAAAATAAATGAAATAATATTAAGTGATGGGCCGGGATGACATTCCGCGCGAAAACAAAATCTTGTGTGAACCCGTCTGGAAAGACCAGAACTGTCAGTCCTGCCGTCATTATGCAAAGTTTTGCAAGTCAATTTTTTGCCTACTGTATTTTCAATTTTTTTATAATTCTCCATCTCCGGTAAGAATTTCAAAAGCTTTTACCGGGCCGTTTCTGAGTTAATAGGGTTTGCAAAACATAACTTGTTGATAAAGTATTGAAAAACATTTTGCATATCCTAACTAGGGATGTGCCGAGTCCGAGTACTCGGCCTTAATTGATACTCGGCCGAGTATTAACCTTTATTGACCTTTTTTTGCTTTTTATCCGAATTTGGGTCGAAATTAGGATTTTTACGGACGTGATGACCTTTGTTTTTTGTTGTTGTTCTTCACCTAATTTTGAGTTCATATTTTGACGTCGTGGATACTCGGATTCGGACTCGGCCGAGTAATGTGAATACTCGTTACTCGGCGAGTCCGAGTAATTTTCGTCGAGGCATATCCCTAATCCTAACATGTAATTGTTTTTTAAATTTTATTAAGCCCAATCGGTGAGGCAAACTTTGGTAACAACAACACAAATTCTTTTGCCAACGTTTCCAGAGAAAACTATCTCTTACATCAGGACGTAAAAATGAATTAAAGCAGTGAGTTACAGCTACAGTATAACACTGGCAAAAAGAATGGTCTTGACTGGCTAGCTCTTTCTCGTTATTTACATTTTTTGCCGTTTTTCGCAATCACGCTTTGTGACGTCTATAATTTCTTGCCAGTGTTATACTGTAGCTGTAACTCACTGCTTTAATTCATTTTTACGTCCTGATGAAAAGAGATAGTTTTCTCTTGAAACGTTGGCAATAGAATTCGTGTTTTTGTTACCAAAGTTTGCCTCATCGGTTGAGCTTAATAGAATTTATATTTTATACCTGGTGACAAGATGTTCAGTTCATAAAATTATTATTATCACGTCATAAATATGTATTATGTCGGCAGCGTGGCCGCGTGGTTCGGAGTGTCGTTTTTACAACGGCCGTGATTGCAAAGTTGATGGTTCAACTCCCACCCACGCCTCGTTGTTGCGTCCTTGGATAAGATGCTTCACGACACTTATCTCCTGCTTGGAGGAATCTAACAAGCAGCAAATTGAAGAAGTCAGAAGCAAAATTTCAGTAGAAAAACAGGAAACAATTAAGGGCAACTCCTATGCGAGTCTGGATTCGTCCTATGCATAGCACCTCCATCGCTTTCTCGTGACAGGAGGATGAAAATGAAGATATCATCATTATCAAATCATTAGCTTCGTCTGCAATTACCATGACGTCATAAAAATTGTTCGAAAATGCTCTTAAAACTAACAACAGAATCTATGACCTTATAATGCAAAACCTAACAAGAGAAGTTTTAAGAAAAAAGAAAGTTTTTTCACTTCTGTTTACTTGGACGACATTACCGTACTACCACTAGAAAATGGTGAAACTGAACTCTGTTAGGAAATTATTCATGAAGCTTAAAAAATTATTCAAAGATTCATTGAGAAAAACCTAACATGAGGGCATAAAGAACAAACAAAGAGTATTTCACAAAAAGTAGTGCAAAAAAGTTTAATCAAGAGTCTGATACTATATCTTTGTCGAAAAACTCACTCTTAAAAGTTTAAGGTCCTTTAAAATTATAAAACACAAAAAGTGCTTTTTCTCGAAATCTAGAAAAGCGGAAAAATTGCAGTTGTTAGGTTTTGTAAAATGACGGCAGAGTTGCTTCAAGTCTGAAAGCTGAATGTTAAGCGCAGAGTTCAAGCTTAATATTTCATTGGTGTGCAATTATTATGGTCAATAATTTTGATCAAAAACTTTATTAACGTTTGTAGGTTCAAGAAATCCCGCAAACTGAAACAACCCCGTTCTATCCTCGTTCCCCCTACGCTGCGGCCAAGGTTTACGCGTATTGGATCGTTGTCAATTACCGCGAGGCTTACGGCATCCACGCGAGCAATGGAATTCTCTTCAACCACGAGAGTCCTCGAAGAGGATTCAACTTCGTGACCAGGAAAATCACTCGGGGCGTCGCCAAAATTCATCTTGGATTGCAAGGTATCATGGACTGGTGCTTGATTTCGGACTGGTGTACGATCGTTGACTGGTGCATGATCGTGGACTGGTACTTGCTTATTGACTAGTGTAGAGGTGGGGAACCGGTAAAGCACAGCGGGCCACATTGATTGCATCATATTTTCAGCGGGACAATTTTTTTAATTGCTAAATTTCGCTTTAAAAAGGCACAATATTTCGTGGCAAATTTAACAACATTCATGCTGAGCTGTTTTTTACCGCAAAATCAGACTTTTGCGCATTTTGTATGCTACAAATATAGCATATAGTTGAATGTGACGCAGTTTTCAAGAAATCTTAATGTTTATATTCCACCATTTTGTTGTACACTTAACAATTAAAGTTCTGACGCGGGCCACATTCAAAACTTGAGCGGGCCGCAGATTCCCCACCCCTGAACTAGTGTTTGAACAGAGTTCTCTTTATCAGAGTTGTCCGACTCTTTCTGATTTTTGTTTCTTTATTGTAATGGTCACGCTTCAATACTAATAGAACAATTGTCTCTAAGAAACGTTTCAGTGCATGAATTACAGTAGCAGCAGCAGCGGAAAAATGCTGCAATGCAGTTTTGTAGCTTGCAGCAGCATTATTTTTTTTTCATTTGGTTTGAAATCGTGATATAAAATGCATGAATTTGTTTTTAAAAACTTAGTGCCAACCTACTACCAAAACTCTGCTACTACGCTAAAGAAAAGGTAACTTGTAGCCTACCCTGATATTTAACCACTACTTTCAGCATATTTAGCAAAAAATGCTTTACGCACGCAGGCTTATTATAGTAGACAGTGGTGTAAAAGAAAATAACATTACACCTTTACACGAAAAGCTTTCTTGAAGACCAGTAGGCCTAGCATTTTCAATATCGAGTATATTTAGCGTAAAGTAACGCTACCCGAGCAGTTTTTACTGCGAAAACCTAAAAAGTAGTTCAGTTTCAAATTTTTATCTTCAATGTCGATTTCCTTGGTTAAAAGAAAAATATATTACGCTTGAAATTTTAGGAAGCTTGCACAGCACACCTTGACGAGCGCGTCACGAAAAGCTTCTGGGATGCAACAGCTGTTTTCAAAGCTACAGTATCAAGAGTATTGATGATAGAGGTTTTTCCAAATGCGAAAACCAGGGAGTCGAACCGGAGTTTTATTTACCATTTAAACGCTAATTTTGTCTAGCCCTAACCAAACCTGAACGGTATTTTTCAAAATCGCAAAGAGCGAACCGGAACTGAACCGAATAATTTGAGTACTTGCGAACCTTAACCGAACCCGAACCGGAAAAAGCGGCTCGTTCCGTGAGGTCACACGCGTCACTTTGATCGGCGTAACCGATTGACACTTTGAAGGTGGCTTATACTCAAAGAAATACAGTACTTACCCAGCACTACAAGCAGTACATTGGCCCGTCAATGTGAAGATATGTTTCTTTATCAAAGATTAGGCCGTCGGTGTCGGAGCATAGTAGCAATTTGATTATCTCGAAATTGGCTTTGCTATAAGTATTTTATGCATTATATTGGCCTGTCAATGCGAAGAAAAATTGCTTTGTACGTTTTATTTTTTAAATTGTGTTACTAGAAGTATACCATTTTTACTGCGAACCTGAACTGGTACTTTATAAACCGGTTTTGAAATGTTTTTGACTGGAGCGAACCCAAACCGGAGCGTTTCAATTTATCCGAACCTTAACCGGTACTGCCCCGAATTTGAAGCCGCTGTTGAATCAAAACCGAACCTGAGCCGGAAAAATTTAACGGCTCGACTCCTTGGCGAAAACAGCTTTTTTCAAAACTATTCGATATTCTGTACCGAAAACTCATTGCTCCAATACTTGGCTAGTTTTTCATTTGCAGTGGCAGCGATGGGCACGATAAATTTTTCTGTACTTAAACAATAACGACAACCGATAATTTCAAAAAATCTCTGGGCGATACCGATTGTAATCGGTAAATTTCAATTTCTTAAAGTGATATCGGTAATCAATAAATTTTTCCGATATATGTTGCGTTAAATTTTCGATGTGTTAGACGAAGCTTGTTTTGGAAGTCAAATTGCAAAAATGTTTGTCTAGATTTTTAAAGAAAGAGAGCGCGGACTCTGCCGTGGCAACAAAACAAAGACACATTTTTTTAAATTGAAATAAGACTTTATGGACACCGCGTATTTTTCCACAGCGCCACCTCACTAACTTTGAACACTGTGTGCATGAAGAATGGTTTATCTTGATAATTTATCGGCGATAACACAATGTATTACAAAAGTGATATCAGTAATCAACAAATCAAAACTATATCACCGTTAAATGCCCATCTGTGTGCACTGGTGGTTAAGCGAGTCTACTATTAAGATTTTAACATTCGTTTCTTATGACTAAACATTCGTTCGTTTTGGATTGCAGCAACAATTTTTAGGAGACATTTGCAATTACTTTAAATCGCTTAATTATGCAGCGGTCGGAAGGTCACGATTTTATTGGCAAAAGATCCCCGTGGGGACATTTGAGTGACATTTTTTAACTGCAAATAAATTTACCGTGAGTATTTCAAATTTTTTCGATTTGGTACAGGATAGTTTTATCACAAAATAAATTCCAAAAAAATCAAGCCTTTATTATAATCGCGGTATTCTGCCAAAGCGTGTAACGAATAGCAGGGCCCGTTTCCGCCTGAGCACCCAAGCAACTCAGCTTCGAAGTTCGAAGAAAACAGCCGCGGTCGCGAATCCCTGGCGATACTGCGTCTGATTTGACCGGCCCAGGGTGCGAACCCCAGACCTCCCGCACCGATAGCGATGTCGTTACAACGAAGTCCAACAAACTAAAAAGCTTTTGGCTTAATGTATTGTCCAACCAGTTGACAAAAAATTGAATTGAGTAAAACTTGTGCGATGGGTTCCCTACTTTCCCTGCTTTTAATGAGATTCATAAGTTTAATAGGTATTTTGACAGCTAAGGTCTAAGAAAAAATCAAAAAAATGATTATTGTAAAATATTTTGCATTTAAGAAAATGTCGAACTCAATTTGGATTAAATTCCTGAAAATATTCCAAAACTTTTAATGATAGAAATCAATTTCGATTTGAAATGACGTTTGGACTGGAACCAGAGCTGGAAATCTAGTCTATCACTAAATGCAGTTTGTGTCCAACAAAAGGTGTCTTAGTAACCCATGCTATTATTGCTAAATGTACAGCTATATAGACTACCTAATCACTAAAACTATCCTTCACGTTATTTAGATCAGTTTTTGCTAACTAGGCTACATAATCACTAAAAATTCTCTTGCAAATGTTTTTAAAACTATCCTCCACGTAATTGAGATCAGTTTTAGCTAATTTGTTAGACTAACTCAGGCGTTTGAACGCTAGGTCACTTTTCACAATGCAATCTGATTGTAGTCTGCTGAAATCGATCTATAAGTACTCATGCGTAGAAACGAAATCACGTGATAGAGTCGGACAACTCTAATAAAGAAAACTCTGGTTTGAAGATTCATTTCATGCTAGCGGTAATGTACGGAAGCGTGTAACAAGTGGTGGGCTCCACCTCCGTAGTGGCAACCTGTTAGCGACGCTTACCCTGTCCACATGTCCAATTTCTGTGGGCTTTAAGCACACATTGATGTGAGCTTGATGTCATAATCAGTTTTTTAAATTATGATATCAAAAATTTACTTGTGATGCAGAACCCTTGCTACGCACAACTGATCCAAACTCATTGCAGATTGTAAGAACTCTATGCTCATCCTGAACATCTCAACTTTATTTCTTTTCTGGGTTGTACCTCACTCATTAGCAGGCGACCAGCCACAAACAACAACGCCGCGTGAAAAAGCAACTTCTGACCACAACCAAGTTACTGGTGTCCTGACTACATCACGACAGGCGCGAGGGGCAACCCGATCATTTTCAACAGCAGACGCGTTTCGACCTTTGTTTTGAAAGTTGGATCTTGATGGTTTCTGTGAATAGGAATTTCGATGGGGTTTTGGTGCTTTACCGGGAGAATAATGTTTGAACCAAGCGATTCGAGGGAACTTTGTGACATCATAATCCATTTCCTGTACTATTTCCTTGAGATTTTCATTTTAAATGTCTTACCTTGAGAAGAATAAGTAGAGGCGTAGAGTAGGATTTGTAGTTCTTTTGAAGGTTAAAATTATTGTTTTTTGTTTATGAGGGTGGTATGTTGCTTTGCTGTACTGATGAGACCAAAATAAGGTTAAAACTCATATGCTGCTGTAAATGATCGGGTTGCCCTTGGAGGCCTGCGGTGATGTGGTTAAGCCACCGGTAATTTAGTTGTGGATTAGAACAGGGCTGGGCAAACAACGGGCTGCTGCTGCCGTCCGCGAGACCATTTTATGCGGCCCGCGAGCACTTACAGAAATATAAACTACCATGTACCAAGCCGAAGACCTTTTTTTGCTCTTCACTGATTTTTAGTGGAAAATAGAACATCTGAGGACGTGTTGACCGTTTTGCTCACCCCTGGGTCAGAAATTGCCTTTTCGCGGTGCGTTGTTGTTTGAGACTGGTCGCCTGCGAATGAGAGAGAAACAATTTAGAAAAGAAATGAAGTTGAGATGTTCAGGAAGAGCAAAGAGTCCGACAGTCTGCAATGAGTTGGATTGGTTGTGCGTAGCAAGAATGATGAGACACTTTTTCAGCTGTGGTTTCAGTTACGTAATATCTAACGTCGTAAGTTCACTTTGTTATGTCATAATGCTATGATTGTTTTAGCGATTCTACGTTTTATCCCTTCATTTGGTTTCAATTTGTATGCAGGTTTCTAGCTTAAGTGGCCATCATTTCAGTATCACAGTTAATTATTTTGAGCTTATTATTTAGCTTTGATGCAGAAAGAAAAGATGAAACTAGATCGAATTTGTTGCACCTAATCTTTTCTCACCTTGTGCTGATGAGCCATCCAAGTGATTTATTAATAATTATTATCATGACTGACCCTCGTTTGATTTTATTAATGTTGAAAATATTTTACGGGCATAATTTATGATCATATGTTAACAAATGCGGCCATTGAAGCGTGCGAAGTTCCGCACCTCTGGTCTACACCTAAATAACGCAAAATTTTTTGAATTGAGATTGTTGTGAAATTTTTTGTGAAACTACGACGAGAATTTCCATCATGTTCATGAAACTCACTTCGTTTGATGTCTTTGTGGAAACAAACAATACTGTCACATTCGATTGACCACACTTGTATTAAGTGTGTTGTGAAAGCGTCGCGAATATTTTTCACACATACACATCAACGCTAGCCACCTCACCAACTCTGTAGGAATGGCGAGCAGGTCGGTGAAGCACACAATGCACAGTCAGCACGCAACCCAAACCTCCAGCGGCACAACACAATGCACAGTCAGCACGCAACCCAAACCTCCAGCGGCACAACACAATGCACAGTCAGCACGCAACCCAAACCTCCAGCGGCACAACACAATGCACAGTCAGCACGCAACCCAAACCTCCAGCGGCACAACACAATGCACAGTCAGCACGCAACCCAAACCTCCAGCAACACAACACAATGCACAGTCAGCACGCAACCCAAACCTCCAGCGGCACAACACAATGCACAGTCAGCACGCAACCCAAACCTCCAGCGGCACAACACAATGCACAGTCAGCACGCAACCCAAACTCCAGCGGCACAACACAATGCACAGTCAGCACGCAACCCAAACCTCCAGCGGCACAACACAATGCACAGTCAGCACGCAACCCAAACCTCCAGCGGCACAACACAATGCACAGTCAGCACGCAACCCAAACCTCCAGCGGCACAACACAATGCACAGTCAGCACGCAACCCAAACCTCCAGCGGCACAACACAATACACAGTCAGCTCGCAACCCAAACCTCCAGCGGAAGTAACGTGAAGAACCATGCCAGAGGAAACGTGATTGTAGTGTGGGAAATATAGACTCTACTACTCCGATTATTCTTGTGTGCATTACTCGCTTGGTTTGTAGTGCTTTGCTTGCATTGGGTTATGTGTTGCTGCATTTATGACTTGCTCCTCCTTCAACATCTCATAATAATTTCTTCGATTTTTTGGGACTTTCCAAAATTTGTTTTTCGCTCGAGCTTGACGCAATTCGTTTAATCTGTTTGTTTAATTCCGTGTGGAGACGGCATGGGCTGCTTAAACACCAGCTAACGAGTATTGATTGATTAGTCTTTTTACTGGTCCGCTAACGGCCCAGGCCTATCTTTTGTTTCTCACTGGGTCGCTAACGATTTTTGAAATCCCTTTGATTGTGATCAAAGGTTCATTAAAAGAATGGACTTTGGACGGGCCGGGCTTTGATTTTGAGATGAGTTGCCGGGTCAGTTACAATTACTGGACCAGAGGTTCAGGGCCATGGACGGTCCGGGTTGCAAAAAAAAGTCCGCCCGTGCTATCTCTAATCCAATAACTGGACCTGCTTATTTTTCAGATTGTTTGGTTCTCGGAAACATTGACTCGAAGAGGGATTGGGGTCACGCACGTGATTATGTGAAAGGGATGTTCATGATGATGCGACATGATGAGTAAGTTGACATCGCATGACCTCATGAACCCTAATAACCTTGGTATTTCCAGACCTGGTGATTACGTCCTGGCCACGAATGAGACCCATAGTGTCCGAGAGTTCGTTGAAAAAGCTTTTCGAAGAATAGGGGTGGAAATTGAATGGAGAGGCAAGGGGGTTGATGAGGTGAGTTGAAGGGTCAGTGGCCCGTAACGAAGATGAGGAATTGGGCAAAGAATATGGGGGCATGATGATGTATCGCCGAGGTGGGTAATCTATGTCCACTTCGTAATAATCACCATCTTGCTTGCTCATATAATACGTGGATTGATCTATGAACCTGTCTGCATATAACTCAGATTTGGCGTAGCGGTACCGCGCAGATCGTACGTGACGGGTTCAATTCACGGCTGGAACCGATTGTATTTGTCATCGCGTGGCTGCTGACTCGAAGAGTGCTAGTTCATTTTGCAGTCTACCTCAATTACTGTTCAATTTGCATTTCTATATAATTAACATAGTAGCCAAACGTAAATTTTAATGTTTGTGATGTTTAGGTCGGGGTTGACAGCAAGAGTGGAATAAAGCGTGTAGCGATCAGCGAACGATATTATCGACCTACTGAGGTTGAATTCTTGTTGGGGGATTATTCAAAAGCAAAGAAAGTCCTCGGGTGGGAACCGCAAGTACGATTCGACGATCTTGTTAAAGAAATGGTCGACGCTGATGTGGAATTGATGAGGCAAAACCACAACGCGTGACGGTCCCGCTTAAAGCTTGGAAACATCCACGTCCATTCCGTAACTTAACCGCTTTAGCTGAGCGACCTATCTATTTGGTGCAGCTTCTGCTTGAATCTGGAATAATTAGATTTTCTGCTTTTCTTCGTGCTTATAGGTTATATTGCATTTCACTGTTATGTTTCGTTTTCTTGAGACTTCGGTGCATTTCTATCACTTTACAGGATGCGGAGATTGTTGTAGTTGCAGTAATTTGTTCGTAGGATAAGGTTAATAAAAGTCTATTTAATACGTTGTTTGCCGCGTGCTTGTCCGTAGCAACTACTAGTGTATTTATCCTCTTATCACGAAAAAGCGCTGTAACGTGCTCGCTTGGTAGTTGCCGGCCATCTGTACCATGCACTCTGAAATCCCGCCAAGTGCCTTTTGCAACAAGCAAACTTGCCGGCTTGTTTTTCACGCTGTCTGAAGCCATGGGGCAGGGCCGAAACTAGGCAATGCAGCCCCTCCCCCCCGAAATCATCTTTCGGGGCCCCCCTAAAAATTTTTTTGGATGGTGATACAAAAGAACGAGTCCCGAAGGGGCGATGCCAAGCTAGGGGGTCTGGGGGCATGCCCCCCAGAAAATTTTGCGGAATTTGACCTTATTTTGGAGGCTTTTTGTGCGTTTTGAGCCTTTAAAATTCCTCAGTTTTAACAAGGGTTAATAGTCTGTTTTACTAGGTCCCTTCCAAACCCACTAAAATAATGCTGCAAGCAAACCTTACTTTAGCATTTCGCTACCCATGCGAAGAAAAAACGTTTTTAGAGCTTATTTTTGCGCCTTTCACTTGAGGATGAGGGGCCCTTGGTATGCTACTAACACTTTGTTTGCTAGTTTCGCGACTGCTATTTTTTGAAAAATTTGCAGCGGCCCTCCATGGCCAAAAGCATAAATATGGTATGGGGGCCCCACATCGCGCGAGTAAAGACAACAAATATATTGAATCTTAGAATAGGCCTATTTAAGGCACCTTTATCATACGTTGAGTAAATAGTACTACGTACTGACTATTTACGGGCCCCCCTTTTTGTGCGCCCCCCCTGGTTGGGGTTGTCGGGGGGCGCTAGTTTCGGCACTGCCATGGGGCATGACAATCTGTACAAATTTTGTGTTAAAGCTGCATCAATCACTTTATCGCATGGATCCTTTCCGGTGATGTAGTTAAAACCATCACCTACAAGACCTTGTAAATTTTTCAAGACCGTCTTTGTCAAGACCAAGACCCTTCATTTTTTTCTAGACCATAAAAATGGGAGGAGAATTAACAGTTTATCAATTATCGCTATTTTTCTACAACAACAAAAAAAATAACGAGCAAAATATGGTGGTGTAAAGTAACGAAGTAGTTTTACTTAAGTATTATTGCTTGGTAACTAGTACTTACTTAAGTGATTTAAATTTCGACTACTTCTACTTACGTAGTTCAATCAGAAAGTAACGCTGCTTAAGTGGCTTTAAAAATGATAAGTAGTTAATATTAAGCAATGTATCACGCAAATGCTAAATAATAATGATTGATACTAAAATTGGCAACATTAGTATTAGGTATTGTTTTATTGTCAGTCAGTCAGTATTTTATTATTTTGGCATACACAAAAAGGGGCGCATAAAGATACTTGCAGTGTACTGTACCATATGAAACCACAATTTGATGTACATTGTGGCTGAAGCGAAAGAGCAGAGCTCACCAGGTCAGCTTCACCCACAATCTTACCTCCCACTTGACACATAAAAGAAACAAAAATTGTATTACAAAGTTTTACAGTTTCGTGATATTAAGTGGTGTTTTGTTGTTTGTCTCTGAGGTTGCATTTTGCAGATTATGACACACTTCACTTTTTTATTTTCGTCAAATAAATGTGCTAATTATCCTAAATATACTTTAGCATCGGCAAAATATATGTCAACTTTGGAAGTGAGCAGATTATCTTTTGCCAAAGCTTAGCTTTATTGCCTTGGTTTTGCAAACGCTACTTTTTACTTAAGCAGCTTCAAATTGTTGGTACTTTTTACTTCTACTTGGTTACTTTTTACATCCCCTACTTTCTACTCTACTTCAAGTAGTTTCCGCCATCAGTAACAATACTTTTACTTAAACTAGATTTCTGGACTGCTTTTTACACCACTGGCAAAATATATATGGAATATTAAAAGAAATGAGAACAACACAATCACTTACACACTGTTGGATACTTTTTCTAGCTGAGCAGGATTATTTAAATTTTTACTAGATGCATTTTAGTTCTTTCGGTCTTAAAACCAAACTAAATGGTCAAAGACCTTTCAAAAATGGTCTTAAGACCGGTCTTCTAAAGACCTTCATCACTGCCTCACCTGCTGCAAAATAGTTAACGTTATACAAAATAGTCAACGTTTCAGACCTGCTGCAAAAACACCTTATTGATCAGCATGCTTCCCATTGTATGGACAAAATGTCGGAATCTGACTTCGGGTTCGAAAATTCGCAATATGAGCTCATAGAAAGGAACTGCAGGTTCGACCATTTGTCAGCTAAACACTTCAGGTTCGAAGATTCCGCACCTGAGCCTATACAAAGGAGCGTTTTTGCTACGCCATTTCGCCCACACAAAGGGAAAGAATCTGATCAACAGGGTGGCAAAAAAGCCAAAATTATACCAGTGCACAAATCTGGAGTCAAAGTTGCGCTGAACAATAATTTACAGAGCGATTGCGATTCTACCTCGCGTATCAAAAATTCTTGAGAAACTGATCCACACGCGATTGACTAATTTTTTGGACAAACAGTATTTGATGTCCTAGCCTACCGGTACCCGCTTTTG
Source organism: Trididemnum miniatum (assembly GCA_964006365.1). Classification (NCBI taxonomy): domain Eukaryota; kingdom Metazoa; phylum Chordata; class Ascidiacea; order Aplousobranchia; family Didemnidae; genus Trididemnum; species Trididemnum miniatum. The sequence continues at coordinate 283,273 of OZ023233.1, forward strand.
ATTTTGAAAAAACAGCCTATCTACGTAACACACGCTAATTGACGTCATAACTAAGTCATTTGATGACATTAATGAAAAACAGCACTCTGCGAGTCTGCGTTATTACTTCTAGATCTAAAAGAAGCATTCGATACCGTCAGTCATGATAATCTAGTTTTCTACTGTCAAAATTAGATCAATATAGAGTACGTGGATCACCTCGTGATTTCCTTGTTTCTTATCTTTCTGCTAGAAAACAATTTCGTTGAGGTTCATATAGCTATAAAATCAGAGAACATCACTTTATAGCATATTAAATCAGAGAACTTACCAGTGATGAAGTCCTCGAGGATGCCCTTCGTTTCGAGGATGTCCTCGAGGACAGGTTTGTGAAGTACTTGGCCTTGGCCTCGACCGTGTTGTCCTTGGCCTCGGCTTTCTTAGGCCTTGGATTTTGCGCTGTCCTTGGCTCGAAGACTCGATATTTTTAAAAATTCAACTTTGCGATTGTTTTCACGAAACGCAAGCTGTTTGAAGAAAAAATGGTCCAAATAACGATAAGCATCTGTATTTGGTAAGCTTGCGCGGCGGAGAAATAAAAGTAAACAATGCATGATGAAAAAAACTTAAAGTTACATTGTGGAAAGCAAAATTTTGACAATTCAAGATTTTGTTTTTCACAATCTCTCCTTAAGGTTTTTAAATTGAAATTGTGAGCAACAAAGCTTTTGATAGAAATTTTAATCTGTGATAATTGGATTCTCAGCGGCAGGTCCTTAAGGTTCGAAAACTCGGGTAGAATGATGGGAGAAAGCTCTTTTACACTTTTCTTCAAAGTTTCAATCAACTGTTGTTTATTTTCTTTATAATTTGCTTAACAGCCATGCAAAGCAGTTTGAAGTAAAGCAGCGATGTAAAGCAGTTTGAAAACGAGAATGTAGCGTCGGCGATGTTATTTGGTACTACAGTACAACTTTGTTAGAGGTGCTAATTGCAGCTGTCTATAGTTTTTTTGCTCTGCTGCTTCTCGATGCTCTGAATTTTTCATTTAGAGCGCTTGCACGTTGACTGAGCTTGAGATTTAGCATGGCAGTAAGATAAGCTTTTTTATCATGGGAAGTCATTCTAGCCAGGCTCATGGTAATTGTTTTTACATAATTATTATAGAACAGATCTACTAGATTGCAAACCGGTAAAGCAAAGACTGCGAACCCAGAATGATAAACTTGAACTTATGCCTTCTTTGAAAATTATAACTTTTTTATAAAACGTTTAAGAGTATTAACTACAAGGCCAGTAAAGATTAGAATAGCTCAAAGTACGTCGACATACTAGGGCAGCGCTTACGTATTAAAAAAAAAACTGTAGCAGTGTAGCAAATAAAGTAAAGTACGACCAGAGAGCAAATAAAAATTGTAGCCTAAGCTTGAATTTTTATGAACATTTTATGGCATATGCAGATTTGCTTAAAAAACGAAGAGCGTTAATACTATTTTTACGAAGCCACACATGCAGTGCTAAGGTTTTATGGTAGTGAAGTATGCGCATGATGGTAGTTGGCCCAGCCGGACGTCGAACCCGCGAAACCAGCTCCCCAGCCCAATGCGCCGGCCATTCGGTCAGACAAGCTTTGTTTGTAAAACTTGGGTCTCGAACAAATTCACTGAGTTTTGATCTCGGACTTAGTGGCGTCGTTTCATTGGGGCTCGAGGAGTGAGATGTTTTACTTTTAATAATTAAAAAAACTGAAAATTAAAAAAAAAAATAAATAAAAGCCAGTGCCATTTTTCGACTATAACCAAAGTCTCGTCAGCCTTGCTACGCACAGCCAATCCAGGCCAAACTCATTCCAGACTGTAAAGACTCTGTTTTTGCATTGCTTTACCTGTACATCTCGACTTCATCTCTTTTCTAGGTTGTGCCCTATTTTTGGCAGACGACTGGCCCCAAACAACGATACCCAATGAAAGAACTTATAACCACTAACCCACAACCAAGTTACCGTTAGCCTAACTAGCCCACATCACTACAAGCCCCCATGGTAACCCACTCATTTGCAGCTGCAGACGCGTTTCGACCTTATTATGGTCTCATCAGTGCAGCATAGCAACCTCCCACCTTCCTAAAAAAAAAAAAAAAAAATTCTAACCTTCAAAAGAACTACACACTCCAAATCTAAGCCTCTCCTCGTTCTGCTTTTTTTTTTGTGCCATTTTGTTTTCATCTTTCAAACTAACCCCATATCCCCGCCCCCCTTTCTTATACTATAAATTCCATTGTTTTGTTTTTTAATTTTTGCTTCAAACAATCGCTTCGACTCAGGAGTAAAGTTAGTTTGTTGATCTGTGGTTAGAATTTAAAAAACATTTTGCTTGAGTTGTTAAAGATTGTAGCCTATAACACACCTACACACGTCATCCCTCCAAATGCGTCAAAACTAATAATGATTGCAGCCTACTTTTATTTATTTTAACCCATCTTCTGTTTTAAGACATGGGGCTACTAAAACATTTTTGTATTGCCTGACACTATAGTAGTGACTGCACATCACTGCAAGTACCGATATGTTCTTTTTCGACAAGAAAGTGTGCTGAAACGAGTGTTTTTTATGTGAAAACCGTAAAAATCCGTTGGCGACTGGGGGCTAAGCCCCTAGACTCACCTTGCTTACGGCAGCTGGGGCTTTCCCCCAAACTCCCCTGTAATGTCCTCCATCTTTTTTAAATCGTAGGGCCACCATGATTGCGCATCAGCGATGGCGGAAGCATTTCTAAAGTGGGGGGCCCAAAACCAATGACCAGATTTTTTTACCTACAACCAGGGCCGGTAGTGGCGTAGCGAGAAATTTAAAAAGGGGGGGGGCATAGTTTCCACATTCTTTTTCAGTGTTTTTTTGTTTCGGCAGAACTAATTTAAAGCTGATTAAGAAACAAAAAAGCTCTAGAGGGGTCCGGGGGACATGCTCCCCGGAAAATTTTTAAAAATTTACATGCTGTAATGGCTACTTTAGTGCTTTTTCAATAATTTTCAGGCAAATTGTGTTTAAATTTTTTGACCCTAATTCTAAGTGCTTCGCCAAATATGATACATTTTGTTCGCACATTTTTAATTATGCGTGCTCGAGGCGTAAGGCTTACAGCTGTCGAACAGGTTCGAAATTATAGCAAATTGTGTTTATAAAAAACATAGTTGAAAATGGTTGGTAGGAGGATGCATATCCCTCTTCCTACCCCTTTGGATTCGCCCCTGGCCATAAGCTACAGAAACCATCAAAAGAATCTGGCAAATTTCAGTCACTTGGCATCATCAGTAGTGTTCTTGTTAACTAAAAGGCAGAGTCGAAAGGGTAGGGGGCATGGCACAATGGCCCCACTTCTAAATACGCTCCTGAGGGCCGGATTTAAACAATGAGAGGCCCTAGGCTATTTGATCACACTGATTGGAAGAGCAAAAAAAGGTCTTCACGTCCTCAGATATCCTGTTCTCACTAAAAATATCGGTATAGCGAAGAGCAAATAAAAGGTATACTCATCCTCAGATGTTCTGTTTTCCACTGAAAGTTTTCCACTAAAATCATGAAGAGATAAAAAAGGAAGTGGCTAAAGTTACGTGACCGTAACATTTGCCTCTTTAGTTTATTTTATTACTTCGTCACGCTCTCGTACAATCGGGGAAACGTGAAGGGATAATAAAATAAACCAAAGAGACAAATGTTACGGTCACGTAACCTTAGCCTCTGCCGAAAAAAAAATGTCTTCATTGTTCTTGATGAGGCCCCCCATTTTCTCAGAGGCCCTAGGTTTCAGCCAGCTTAGCCTATATGTAAATTCGGCCCTATGCTTACAATCCATATTTAGCCTGTCCACATATGACACGTCCAATTTACGTGGGCTTCGGACCCACGGTTCTTGCTTCCAGTTTTTGTTCCCCCCCACCCCACAAACAAAAGTTTTAAAGAAGAGATCTCTGATTTTAAGCTCTTTCCTGGGTTTTAATTTCTATGGTAGGCCTATTAAGTTTCAAATACATTCATGCAGAGGCAATATTGTAGAAATAAACGCGTAAACTAGAGCCCCCCCTAAAAAAAAGTGGGGGAGCCAGGGCCCCTCCGGCCCTGGCCGTCCATAATTGAGGAGCGGTTTGGGGTATCAAAATGAATTTCGATTTATTATCCAAAAATTGGGGTATCACGACATATTCATATTCATTTGGTATCTTTTTCCGATTTCCTTTTTTCGTGATGTTACTCAATGCTGAATATGGCTTTTATAAAGGATGTAAATGATCAATACAGTACATCCTCGATTATCCGGTCATGTTGGGCAACCTTTTTCCAAAATCTTGACCGGATAAGCATTTGGCTGGATAAGAAAAGACCTTAAGAAAAAAAAACGAAAAAAACGAAGTTAGTATGAGAACAAGCTTAGCCACAAAACAATTTAAATGCTAAACGAAAGAGACATTTGGGTAAAGTTTAAAATCACATAGTTCAACGAAATAAGTTATTAAACAGTTTAACTTTCATCAGTACTATTGCTGAAAAACGAAAGGATGGAGGTTTGTTTGATAGTGCTTTCTCGCCTTTCAGCAGAACCTCTACTTAACTGATTTGAAAAATCTTCTACATTAACCAGCCATAGTAATAATTATTCCGTAATACACAAAATAGTAACTATTACATAATAATATAAAACGTGTCTGCCTGTTGAACTCGACCGGTTAATCGAGGAGCCGGATAATCGAGGGCCGGATAAGCGAGGATGAACTGTATCTGTTTAAGTTGTTACTCGGGCCCCTCCAAACTTTTTGGCTGCACGACGCCTCTGCTCGGGCTCAAAAATATTTTCAAGTTTATAGGGTCTTGGTCTCGAGTTTTCTTTTTTTTTCTTGAAGTCTCGGTCTCTACTCTCGGCCATCAAAACTTGAATCCATCATTAGCTGATAATAAAATCGAAAACTTTTAACGTTGCAGCTTTAGATTTTGAGTAAAATAAATAATTAATTTTCTGCCCAAACTAAGCTGTTTACCTTATCGGGTGCTAACTATTCTAGCATCATCAGCCCTATTATTATTATTATTATTAGTGGGCGGTGGTGCCAAAGAGGAACAACGAGGTTTAAACCTCTCTGGCAAATTGTGTAGGCCATCAATTAGGCCTATTACGATTTTTCACCGCTTTCTTTTATTCAGATTAGTCTACTGGCCGTATTCAGCAAGCCTTCCGGCCTGCTGCAAATACTTAGCCAGTAGATTTATATTTAGCTTTTGTACCACAGATTTTATTGTGTTTTTTTCTTTACCAAACACCTTTCTTCGAAGGGTTTGGTAATAAGTGCATGCTCCAATATGGTGCTTTGGAGTTTCTTCTTCCAGGTTACATTTTGGACATGTCGGTGACTCGTCACGTCCAGTGGTCTTCCTGTGTTTCTGTAAGTTGCAATGACCAGTGAGGACTTGCAACACTTCATTTAATCTAGATCTGTTGAGACTCAAAAGTCGACGAGTTAATTGGGGCGAGGCCCACTCCACGTTTTCTTTTGTGCTCAGGCAGTCCTTTCGTTCTATCCAAGATGTTTTCCATCTTTCAACACCCCAATCCTTTATTGCAGCGCGACAGCTCGCATATGGGATTGGAACAAAAGGCTCAGGGCCGAAGCAATTAAATGCTAATCCTGATTTAGCTAGTGTATCCGCCTTCTCATTACCGTGGATGCCGGTGTGGCCCGGCGTCCATGCAACAGTGACGTGATTGTCTTCACCCAATTTATTTAGGTGTTTGATACATGACAATACTGTATTAGATTTTACAGTATTATTTTGGATTGCCAGTATCGCTGCTTGGCTATCCACTAAAATTATTTTATTTCTTCATTTAGAGTTTTTTGCATGGTCAGTTTCTTCGCTATTTCAGCTATAGCGAAGACCTCTGCCTGAAAGACTGTACGATATCTTCCCAAATGGAAAAGCTTTGGTCTGTGTGAGATCCTGATGGGTATTCTATATAGAAACTCGCACCGGCTCTTCCATTCAATTTGGACCCGTCAGTGTAGCATCTGATTATGCTTTGTTCTAAAGCACGTTCAAACTGCACTGCGTCCTTGCGTTCTAAAACAAGGCAATTGTACTGTTTTCCAAATACCTTTGTTTTGTCTATCAGATCTGCGGGCATGCTCAACAAAGACAAGTTTTCCTTTGCTTCATTGCATACGTCAACATGACTTTTAGTTTTCCCTGTTGATCCGATTGTCATGGCTGACCAAAGGCCCACACGGGATAACCTGTATGAACCTTTTAGCGCCTCTGACAATATGAATTCATTAATTGGCATGATATTCAACAGCACTTCCAGAGCACCTGTGGAGGTACTGGGGAATGCTGAAGAAATCATGAGACAGGTTAGTCTTTGTACTCTAGCAAGTTTTTTCACTAGATATTTTTTATTTAGTCCACCAACCCAGGATGTACACGCATATGTGATAACAGGTCGTATCATTGCAGTGTATATCCATCGCATGTTGGTGGGATTTAATCCCCACGCTTTGCCCACTATTTGTCTGCATTGTAATAACGCCGCAGTCGCCTTGCGAGCAATACGTGTTATGTGAGGTTTCCAGGTAAGCTTACTATCAAGGGTTATACCTAGTAGTCTTGCTTCTTTGGAAATTACTAGCTGGCGTCCGTTTATACGCAAGGTTCCGAAAGCCGGCTTCCTTTTGTTGGTAAACAGGACTATTTCGGTTTTCTTACAGCTGAATTGAAGCTCTTGATTATGCGCCCAATTATTCGCAATGTTTAGTGCTTTTTGAGCCCTACCTTTGATCCACAGCATATTGGTCCCAGTGACCAAAATTGCTACGTCATCGGCATAGGCTTGTACATGAAAGCCCATGTTGCGTAGATCTATCAACAAGGAGTTTAGCACACAGTTCCATAGAAAAGGGGACAAAATACCACCTTGTGGATTCCCTTTCACCACTTCCCTTTTAAGCTTCTCACCATTTAGCTCTACTTGAACTGTGCGGTGTCCCAATAAATTCTTAATCCAATGGACTAGAAAAGGGGACACCCCCAGTTCTCGAAGAGCATCGGCAATGTCGCTATGAGTTATGTTATCAAAGGCACCAACGATATCCAAAAATATCCCTAGTGCAGTTTTTTTCTTTGCCAAGCTAAGCTCAATGCGTCGTACAAATTCGTGCAGTGCAGTTTCAGTTGAAACCCCTGCTCTAAATCCATACTGAAACGCAGAGAGCCTTGCCTGCAAATTAGAATCATCGTTGAGATGATAAAGTATTAATCTTTCCAACCATTTAAGTTGAAAAGATGTTAAAGTGATCATCCGGAAAGACTTGACTTCATGATAGTTTTCTTTACCGGGTTTAGGAATAAAAATACCACTACCTTCCTTCCATGCTTTCGGCACATAACTGTACTTCAAGCATGTTAAGAAAATGGTTTGGTATATGTTTTTTATACTGTTCCAACCTTTCTGAAGAAGCACTGGGTAAATACCATCTGGTCCCGGCACCTTAAGCCAGTTTACACGCACAATGATAATTTAAGGGGGTTAACCCAGTAAATCCGACCCGCTTAAGGCAGACGAAAACTTACGTCATTCTGCTTGCGTAAGCATTGTGAATTGGAAATTACTCGCTTGCAACAGATAGGCCTACAGTAGGTTTAACCCGCGAAAAAGCGCGTTGAAAGATGATGATTTGTTTCATGATTTCTTCATTTTTATCCTCCTATCACGAGAAAGCGACGAAGGTGCTATGCATAGGACAAATCCGGACTCGCTTAGGAGTTGCATTCTTTAATCAACTGGGGTAGAGCGTGTAAAACTCATTTGCAAAAAATATCCGTTTTACAAAACAAAATTATAAGAGCTTGTCTATTCTGTCCTAAATATCACCCAACCACTACCTTATATTCCAAATTTGAGGTCTTACGTCTTAAGGACATGATAAACATGGAGTTTGCCAAATTTATGTTCGTATATTCTCACAAAATGCTTCCAAAATCATTTGATTCTTACTTTATCAAACTTGACCTGATTCACAACTATACCACGAGGCGAAAAAGTAAAAATGAGTTCTTTCATAATCGCGCAATAACTAACAAGAAAAGAATGAAACTCCATCATATCTGTTTTCCTGTATGGGAAAAATTCCATAAGAAGATCAAAATGTCTCATTTTATAAATTAAAACAATTGTTTAAAGCAAAATGTTAAGCAAAATAGGTAAATTAAGTAACAACGTTCTGTTGTTTGTATGCCTGCTTAGCATTTCTTTGGATTACTGTGTTTGTCCACAGTGTAAACGCTTCTTTTTTGCTTATTTTAATGCGTGAACGGTTTTTTTCTTTTAGTTACGTTTTGATGTGTAGGCCTACGTCTGGATCAAGATTTTTTTGTGCCGTGTTTTGTAACATGCTTTAGGGTACAGCCGACTCAAAGATGACTGAATGATCTTTCGCTGTTCCTTCCAGCGCATGTCTTATAAAGCGTTTGGAAAAATAAACTTGACTGGACAGAATAGCGGGTTAGGCAAAAAAAAATCTCCCTAAACTGAACTGAAGCGTGTAACCCGCATAACCAAACCCGCTCAGCATGAAATTGGCTTACTTTTTCGTGTTTCCTCGCCTAGTAATGTGTCTGTTGAAATACTTTCTTTCGTACTAGCTGTATTTTTTACCAGCTCATGAAATACATTTATGCAGATTATGACGTCTTAGACATAGCATAGCTGCAATACCCAGCTCCGAAAACCAGTAGGCCTACGCGAACCACTCCGCCAACTTGCTTCCAGGCGATTTATTTACGGGAATTATTTACGCAGCTTAGCGAACAAACTATGAAAGGACCACAGAATCGTGCGTATAGCTCATCAAGGCTTCGTGATTTCATACAAAGAGCCAGCCTCTGGCCACTAGGAGTTTGTGTCGTCATTAATTTGTAGCAGTAAATAAAGAAAACATGCAAATTTTACCATATGCTCCCATTCCATGACGTTTTTTGGTATTTTGTGGTACTAAAATTTTGACTTGTGGAACTACAAAATTTTCTTAGATGTGTGGCAACACTGTGATGTACTAGGCCTTAGAGATGAGCGGACTGAGATTTTTTCCACTCCGAGTCCAGTCCAATATTTTAAAATGAAAATCCAATCCGACTCCGAAAAAAAGGCTAAAAGGTAAATTTAGATAAACTCTAACCAGTTTATTTGTGGCTTTTCTCCAAGTCGTTTGCCCAAATCATGTCAACCTGAGTAACTTTAGATGTGAGCCTCTTAGCAGACCGAGTAACCTGGAAGTTGGCATATATGATCCTACCTTCAAGTCAATTTGGAGTAGATACCTAGGCAACCTTTTCAATGTTATTTTAAGCATTTGACATCTTTTGAGTGATCGATCCTATTGAGTTCTTGATCTTCAATGAAGCCGTGTCATTATTAAATTTTTCTCATAAACAATATGTTTTGTTGATTTTATCTCGCTTTTTGACCTCATTGGTCGTATTTTGCTAGTTAATCGATGTCAAACTGAACCAACAATAAAAGAAATAAGCGTTGACCAAAGTTTAACGGAAGTTATCAAGCATTAACGGAAGTTAATTTAGTCCGTTAATTTCAAAAAGAAATTTAACGAATTAACTAGTTAATGAAAAAGTTAGCTTCGTTATTAACGATTAACGAAATTGTGCCCACCTCTGTTAATAACCCATACTGTAACTACAGAACAATAGACACAGATAGACGTAATGCTTTAGTCAAACTGCAATATATTCTGTAGAAAAAAACTAATATTAGGATTCTTGTAGTTCCACTAAAATCAAATAAGCAGAAGAAATAAAAAAGCAAAGAAGTTTTTAAAGACATACACGCAATACGAGTACGCAAAAAAAAAATCAGCAATGAACTGGTGAACACTTATACTTACCGGTTCTTAATACTAAACTGCTAAAAGCAGGCACCAGCACTACACTACCGCTACCGGTACTTTGCCATAGCAAAAAAGCTGCAACTTTTGTTATCTCTGACATAATAAACCACAATTATAACACAAGTTAGCCATTAAATCTAAACAAAAGACCAAAAAAATAATTCAAAATTTATCTAGTCTATGATAGATTTGACATGAGCTTGCATTAACTCAACTTTTGCTTATGCAAATGTACTGGTATCTTCCATTTCCAAACATTTGTTTACTTTTCAGGCTTTGCACAAAGGTTACCAGTAGGAAAAATATCTTACATTTCCAGTACCCTGTATGAGTGTGAAGCCTAGCAATCATCAGGTTACATGCACTCTTTACAGTTTAATACCAGTACGGTACTGTTTCAAAAAAAAAAAACATTTAGGCCTACCGGTACTGGTATTTATTTTCAGATTGACAGTCTCCAATCAGCACTACCGGAACCCTGGTACTGGTAACTGACTAACCTGCTCTGTGCTAAGTACCGGTAATTAAAACTACCGGTATAACAGTATAATAGCCTAGACATACCTGATCTATTTGTCTACTATTCAGCATCAGACTCTCTGACTCTATAGCTGAACTGATTTATAATTGTTATTTCGCTGTTCCTTACTTATTCATGTTTTTGTCTAATATGACGAATTAAAGCGGTACTTGAAACTGATGCATTAGCCGAAGCTTAGACAGTTTATGTCTATGATGTCATAATCAAACAAACCAAATTTCTAGTTTCAACGTCTCAGTGTGAATTGTCAACTGTTTACGCGCGAACACATCTCTTTTAACGCATTAGAATTAAAAGAGGTTGGATTTCGGAATCGACTTAAAAATCCTGTAAAATCGTTCAAAAAACGGAAATGTAATTATTATTATTTTTTTTTGAAAAGATTTAAGCTGAAATGAAAGAGTGTTTTCAAAAGGAGATATCCAGTAACCTAATCTATAGAGTGTCAGTCCGGTCCGATCCAATTCAACACTAAGCTACAGTTCGGATAATCCGGCTCCAACAAAAAAATGGCACAATCCGGCTCCCATCCGGTTCCTATCCGGCTCCATGCTCAACTCTACTAGGCCTTTACTAGAGATGGCATGGGTTGTTTTTTTTGCTCCCCGAACCGCCCACGGCCCGAAACCTCTTGTCCATTAGCGATAACCGGCCCGGCTACTCAGCCCAAAAATCAAACCCGGCCCGCCCAAAGCCCATTCTTTTATGAATCTTCAATCATTTCAAATGGAATAATGAAAATCAAAAGGGATTATATAAAGTGGTAGCGGCTCGTTAGCGGCCTAGTAAAAACAAAAGATAGAACTGGGCCGTTAGCGGACCAATAAAAAGACCGGTTAACGGCTCGTTAGCGGGTCTCTTAGCGGCCCATGCCATCTCTAGCCTTTACTGCACAGCCAAAGGCCTTTATGCACTGGAGCGTAAAAGCCCCTCAATTGCCGTACACTGAGTGGCCTCTCCGTATACGGCGGTCAATCTAGCCGTATACGGAGTGACTAGCCGTATACGGAGAACACTACGGTTACGGCAAGTAAACCAGACCGAGTCAGTGTGTGCTGCATAGTCCTACCAGTATGCCGGTTTCTCTAATTACGGAATAAAGTAGTACCGGTGTGCCATACTATTCCGTAATTTCAGTGTTCGGTATGCCATACTATTCCATAAATAGAGAACACTCTAATTATGGAATAGTATGGCATAGTAGGGAATAGTATGGAATAGTAGGGAATAGTATGGCATAGTATGGAATAGTACGGAATAGCATGGCATAGTATGGATATGGAATAGTACCGTACCGGAAAGTAAGGCATTGTGGTTTGTGGTATAGTATGGCAGAACTGGGCGATAGGACGTTAGGGGCACTAGAGTAAAGGGGCCCATATTAAGAGGTAAATTTCGGGTGAATAGCCCTCTGGGTCAATGTGCCTCAGGCCTAATTTAGGGCAAAAGGATCTCAGGACAGGACGGTTGAAGCAATATATAGGCCCTAGGAATAGGATGTTAATTTAGGGCACTGGGTTATATCCTATGCATAAATGGGGCTCTAGGACCAATGGGCCTCAGGGCAGTAGAGGATCTGGGTCTCGGCATGTTTTGGTGCCTGGGACATACAAGCCTTAGGACGGTTGGGACAAAAGAGCCATTTGAAGCTCTGGGGCATATGGCCTATATGGGATTCAGCACATTTAGAGCACTATGCACATTTACAATGCCATACTATTCCATAAAATCCTACTAAACACCGCAAAGAACTACCGGTACAAGGTACTTTTGAACCTTCAAAATGCTTGAAAACACTACAAGATACTTCTATAGCTACTACAAGGTAGTTGAAAAGACTACAAGGAACTACAACAGTACAAGGTACTTTTAAACCAACTACACGGTAGTTGAAAACAGCACAAAGAACTACAAGGTACTTTTAAACCAAGTACAAAGAGCTGAAAACACTACAAGGAACTACAAGGTACTTTTAAACCAACTACAAGGTGCTTTTAAACCAACTAGGCTACAAGGTATGATAGTTGAAAACAGCACAAGAAACTACAAAGTACTTGTAAATCAACTACACGACTTTTAAGGTATATAATTTCAAACCAACTACAACCCCCCGACTCCAACCCCTCGACCCCAACCCCTTCGTCCCCACCCCCCTGACCCCATGCAATCCCCCCAACCCAAAATCTCGACCCCACCCCTGACTCCACCCCCCAACTCCCCTTGTCGCTAGTCTAAAAGTTCCTTGTATGGTTGTAGGCCTGGTTTCTTGCAGTGTTTTCAACTACCTTGTTGTTGGTTTAAAAGTACCTTGTAATGTTTTCAGCCTGTCAGCTACTTTGTATTTCGTTTAAAAGTATCTTGTAGTTCCTTGTAGTTCTTTGCACTGTTTTCAGTACTTTGTAGTTCCTTACGGTGTTTAGTAGGACTGCTATTCCATACTATCCCGTAAATAGAGAACTCCCCAATATGCAGGTACACAGGTGCACTGCTGGTAGCAGCTTGCAGTGGAAAAGTGTCTTGTGTTGGTTAGAGGATGTGCTAGGCCTATCAGGGTTGTGTTACACCCGGGGTGGGCATCAGTGTTCCCTCTAGAATGTTGGCTAGTGCGAATTTGCCCAAATGATAAATTCATTGAAATTTTTGCCCAAAGATTTTACTACTTTGAGGACCCCTTTTACCTGTTTACAAATTTTTTGCATTAAATTTGCTTTTCCAATACACAAGCTAGACTACAGCCTTGCATTAAAATATTCAAGTTTTTTGTTTAAGTTTTGCATTTTATAATATTAATTTCTGGTTCAAAATCAGTAACATTTGCCCAAAAATTTCGCATTTTTCTCAAATTTCTCACTCTTGAGGGAACACTGGTGGGCAACTTCTTTTGTCGGTGGGCCATTATGTGGGAAGACGAAGTCCTTCCCGGGCCGGATTATTAGATGGATCAAGTTCAGTATCTTTCACAACTATGTACTATTGTCATGGCCGCTCTGATTGCAAAGGCAAAAAAAAGGACTACTTGTCCTCAGATGTCCTTTTTTTTGTTTAAACTATCGGTGAAACAGTGGCGTAGCGAAAAAGGGGGCCATAATTTTCACATTTTTTTTAATCGTCTTTTCATTCGGCAGAACTACTTTGAACCTGATTGAAAAACAAGAAAGGCTCTAGGGAGTCAGGGGGCATGCTACCTCAGAAAATTTTGGGAAATTTACATGCTGTAATGGGCATTGACTAATGGGTATTTTAATGCTTTTTGAATAATTTTTAGGCAAATCAGAAATCAAATCTTGATTATACTGGCGGTATTACGCCGAAGTGTGTAATGAGTGGCGGGGCCCATCTTCGCAACTTTGGGCCTGGGCTACTCAGCTATAGAGAAACGTCGTGGGGGTGGCAAGTCGTTGGCAATACTGTGTCGATTTGACCAACCCGGGAATCAAACCCCAGATCTTTTGCACAGATAGCCTGTGCGCTTAGCAACTGAGCTGATGGTCGGTCATTTTTAGGCAAGTTTTGTTTAAATTGTTTGTTCTTGGTTCTGAGTGCTTCGCTAAATATGATGCATTTTGTTCACACACTTTCGATTTATGCGTGCTTAAGGCTTATCGCTATCGGGAAGAGGTTTGAAATTATGGAAAAATTGTACACATCAAAAACGTTTTTGAAAATGACTGGAGGTAGGATGCATACCCCTCATCCCACCTTCTTGGATCCGCCCCTGGCCATAAGCTACTACGTCAACTGGCATCACTCAAGAGCAAACGCTTTGGCGATGCCTTGAGTGACACTGAACAACATGTCAGAAACCATCAAAACAGTCTGGTCTGTTTCAGTCACTTGGCACCAATAATTTTGTTCTTTTTAACTGAAAAGCAGAGTCAAAAAGAGGGCATGGAACAATGCCCTGCAGTGAAGAGCAAAAAAGGTCTACTTGTCCTCAAGATGTTTTATATAACAACAAAAGGTCCTTGGCTTGATTCGTGGAAAGAGTTTATACTACTGCAAGTGCTGGCGGGCCGCATAAAATGGTCTTGCGGGCCGTTTGTTGCCCATGCCTCAGTGCTTGTGTTACACTATCAAAATATTGGTAGTCTGTTAATGGCGTGTAAAACTCCCCAATGATAGACTATCTCCTATCAACATTTGCAGTTTGACATTTTTATGCAATAATGTCATTATTTTAATGCAACTGTCTATACTGATGGGCGAATGGCTAATCATCCAATTCCCCCCTCCATCAGCCTAAGTTGAACATAAGTTTAATTGCTGTGTACAAACAACACTGAACATAAGTGTGTGTTATTAACACGTTTCTGACAGTCTGATGTTGACGTTTGTGGCTTTTTATGCTGCTGGTCATTGTTGATGTTAAATATATTTATTTTTTTAGAATAAGCTTATGAGTGCTGTAAAATCTTGTTCTTCAATGGAAAGCATTGACCCAAACACTGGTGACTGTGAACAAGGAAAACAGTTTCATGCTTCATCAAAGCGCAAAAAACAGCTGGATGGATTCGTGATAGGATCGATTGTTCATGTCTATGTTCAAAACTTTCTGTAAGATTCATTGCCATGAAAACGTTTTATAAATTGATGATTGCAGATTGTGTAATACATTTTTTATAGAAAGTTTCTATTTCACTGAAAAACGGTTACCCAACCACGATCAAAGGTCGATAACTGAAAATTTTGCCATATTAGGACATAATTTTTGGTTACCTTAATGAGTTTTGCAGTAGCAAAACTGTTTTTCTCGGTATTGCTAAAACCTGCTACAGCGCAAGGACCGCTTTTGCAAGTGATTTAGGAGCACAAGAAGTGCTAGTGGGGCTAGCTGGCTTGTGAGTTATTACTAAGGATTGGGGTTAACGCCCCTAGTGATAACTCACTAGCGCCCCTATCGGTGCTTGTGCTCCTAAATCACTTGCAAAAGTGGTCTTTGCTCTCCTGCAGGTTTTAGCAGGACCTGTTTTTCTGGTCACTGAAAGTCTTCTCTGAAAAGCAATTCACTGTGTATCAGTCGCACTCATGTATACTGTATACAGACGGACAGAACAGTTTATTTTGTCGATGATTAATCCAATAGATATAGCATCACCGACGGGAGACTGCAAAGGGGCCATCTACGGTCGTCAAGTCAAGCAGCCACCCTGGAATTTGTCAATGTTTGACACATTGATTCGAAATTACGAGCTAAAAAAATTGATAATACAAAAACAGAAAAAAAGACAAGCATAAGCGAAGCTTAATGGTAACTTTCGAGCAGTAGATTTTTGTAATTGATCTTGAACTTTCTGAAAGTTTGTTGTTTTAAATCAGTAGTTACAGAGTTCCAAATTTTTGATCCTTGATATTCAAAAAAATTTAAAAGAAACTTAATATACGATACGCTCATCCTTCAAAATGCTTGGCCTTAATCAGCCAATCACCTCTACGGATTTATATTGTTCAAAAAAATTTTAACATTTGTGGTACTTAACAAGTACGGAACCACGCCAGTCAAACTTTCCATGTGGCCAGTGTAAGACAAATGTCGTCCTTCCTGGCAAAATGCGGTAACTGAAAGTGATTCTCTAGTAGCCTAAATACCCCAACTCCCCGACCCCATTGGTATATCAGTATAGTTTATATCCCTAGATTTATACTAGCACTGGTGGCCCAGTTTAGTAGTAGCATTGGCAAATTGGTATTCGAATCCTGGCAGCTTACCACATACTGCATATCGATACCATTAGAGTAGTGGTATGCAGAACTGTTACGTGTGGCAGATTTCGGGCAGTGCTGTTTATTCTTTTCTACTGCCAACCTGATTATTTATCAGCAAGCATTTTCGGGGAACTTCATTTTTAAGCTGCTTCATATTACAGTGGATGGTTTACTTAAATAATGCTTACTGAAATTTTCCAAAACATCATGCTTTTACCCTAACCCAGGGGTTACCAATCGTGGCCCTTGACCCCTCAAGGAGGCCACAAGTGGAGGAATGAATACATTTTTATTTTAAGACTGGGACTTTTAACGTTAGGCTAAATAAGCCATGGCCTTCTAGTGTCACAGTCAAAGGGCCACAATGAAGAAAAGGTTTCAAACTACTGTCTAAACCAGTGGTTCTCAAACTGTGCGTCATGAGTCGTAATGCCCTGGTGCGTCGTTTTAATTTTTAAGGAGTGTCGCAAAACAATTTGGAATAGCCTCCATGATGGGACTTAATTTAAACTGCAATTTTGTTTCAATTTTCGCAAAAATGAATGGTTTTAGTTGTTTACAAGAGTTCGCAACTTCTTGTTTTCTTTGGAACATTCTTTTTTTTAACTCAACATTAACTTAAATTTTATGCGCTAAAACTTTATTGTTATGCAGAAACAATTCAACTTTCAGTGCATTTGATACTGCAGTATGCTATATTTTTTGTTCAATAACCCGCTGGTTGGTAGGCTACAGCCGTAATTAAATCGCTTTTGGTGTTGGAGGAAAAGGTTCGACTTCTTATAGCTGGTCAAATCGTACACAGACAGTGTTGCCAACAGATCACCATCGCTGCAAAGTTTCTTTGGAGTTGTGTTGCCCAGGTGTTAAGCTGCACAGATGAACTCTGCCCTGGGTTTATTTTTTTGCTGTAAAAATTCGGACAAATGTCCGAAATTGCTCAAAAAATTTCGGACATTTAAAAAATTTTTCGGCAAGATTTATGAACGAATGATTTTACAAGTTTACTAAATCAAATGTTAATAATTAAGCTACTGCATTTCACAAAAACACGAGACTAGTTTTGAAAACGAAACTTTAACCACGTTTAGTTTTTTTCCTTGACTGTGTACCACACCAAGATGGGGGAATCCCGCTAAGTGCCTTTCCTAACGGCATAACAAGTAAACTTGCCCGCTTGTACTTCCCACTGTCCCTTTAATGCTGAGCGTCAAGCAGGAAAGCTGGTGAATACCAATTTTAAAGTCATTGGTTTGACCCGACTCGAAATCAAACCCAAATCTCCAGCTCCCTAGGTGGACGCTCTTACCACTTGGCCATCGGAGCTGTTAAAATTCGATGACCTTGATTTCTCCCGAAAATTCGATGACCTTAATTAAAGGAACCGATTTTATACGAAAATGATCTTTTTTAAATTACTTTCTTCCGAAGACGCAATAATTACCCTCATTTTCCAAAAATCTATTTTAGCTGAATATTTCACTACTTCACTCAAAATATCAAAAGCAACAAATTGTTTGAAGTTGTCATTAAAGTCTCGAGGGAGTCCAAATCATGAAGCCCATGCGCGATATCGCAGTAGCCACAAGGGTTCTAAACGTCTGGAAATAATTCCCAAATATGGTAAAACGCAAAAACGGTTTCTTCTAGCTGACAAGTGAGAATGTTGCAATAAGCACGCATGTTGCAAACAACTCGATTAGAACGTTACGGTGGCAACGGTTTAGTAGCAAAAAGAAACTCGCAAAATTTTAGTAAATTTAATGAGCATGGAGCCGCTACATGCCCGTGCAATTGTCGTGCTATAAGCAAAAGTTTTTCGGACATTTTGTCCGAAAAAAAGGTTGGTGCTCTCAGCTGTGTATATACTGGCCAGATAAGGGTGCTGTTGACAAATAAGCTTGACTGACATAAAAATGTTTCGTGATTAGTTTTTATGCTTTTTCGAATATCATACTTGCGATTTGATGTGGTGTACTTGAGAGATTTGATGTAGAATTATGTTGATATCAAGTAGAGTACTGTATGTGTGCTTACATATTGTCTACGGTACTTTTACTTCTGTAAATGTATTATATTGCATGGATAACACTGTGTAACACAATTTTTGTTCCCTGCTTCTAAGCGTTATTTCCTGATTGGTTACGTCTAGAAACCAGGGAAAACGCACATATTTTCACCTAAACTTTGCTTTTGTGAATATGAGGGTGATTTTTCGAAATTCAGCTTTTTGGCTAAAATCGTGTAATCTAGCGTGTATAATCTCGTGTTGTTTCGTGATTGTTTACGCTATCGGGGAGGTTTACATCTTGTATTCATAGTTTATGCTTGTTCAAGCAACAAATCAGGACAAAATTTCATCCTATTTACAAAGTTAACAACCTAAACCGCTTATAGCAATGCTATGGTACGCTTGGATATAATAGCAAACTGTAAATAAATCACTTAGAAATGCAACGTTTATTTAGATTTTCGACCATGCTCTTACGTCACTTTCATTGATCAGCCTCCATGTGTAATCACCCATTATACGCTTATTATACTGTCCTGGGTAGCGACATTCAAAATCTAATAGGCCTATAGCCTATCCTGAAAGAAACGTTCGCCAAGTTCCTCTGAGTATGCACCCATGTTTTCCATAAACTGATCCAGATTAACGTCAAGCATATGAACTTTGAAGAATACTCTGCAGTCCTTTTTGCTGCAGGTTTTCACGAATTAAGCATTGTGATTGCCCAAAAATCCACGAACCACTGGAGCGAAGCTATTCCAAGCTGCCCTTCTGTTGTCAATTTTTCAAGAAATTCATTGCAGTCTAGGATCTTTCTTATTTGTGGGCCAACAAAAATACCAGGTTCCACCTTTGCTGCAGAAATCTTGGTAAAGAAATTTTGTGGCTTGAATGCGTCTGAATTCTTGTCTAATGCTTAAACAAATTGTTTGATAAAGCCCAAATTTATGTGCAGCGGAGGCAACAATATTTTGATGAGGTCAATTAAAGGGTCCCATTTGATGTTGCTGTACCCAACAGAATATTCAGTTCGTTTTGGACATATTCGTCTATGGTAGTGTGCATAAGTGTTTCGACTATCCCAATGGCAAAGGTAACATGGATATTTCGTTAATACATTTTGGAGACCCACCAAGAATGCCATCATTCTGAAACCTCTAATTACTTGCCAATTGAACTGGTCACACATTAGAGCAATCAGAAGAGTTTTGACATTTGTATAGTTTTTTCAAGATGCATTGAGTGGGCAAGAGGGATAGATGGATATCTGTTTTTATTCTGATGCACTACGCCTTTTAGACTCCTGTTTGAACTAACGATAAAAAGGCGCCAGTCCTTTGCAATACAAGGAATCCCAGTCGAGTCAAAAAGACCATTTACATTATGCCAAAAGCAAGGTTCACCTGCTGAGGCAAAAAAACTCGAGAAGTCCTGGTGACGTTTACACCGGTCAGTGACTCAAACACATGAATCAAGCAAGTTTCATTGTTTGAGTCTGGATGTCCACCATTCTGGTTTGGTGCAAACAAACCAAATTAGAAAAACTTTTGTATCGTCTGTAAAGTGTAAACTCTCTTAAAACTGGTTACCAAAAATTCCTGTTGGTGATGGTAACAACTCAGGTGACCGAGTGCCAAGAGCGTCTGCCTCTGCAGTCGTAGACTTAGGTTTGATTCCTAGTCGGGTCAAACCATTGACTTCAAATAGGTATTCACAGCTCCCCGCTTGACGCTCAGCATCAAAAGGACAGTGTGAAGAACAAGCCGGCAAGTTTACTTGTGGTGCCGTTGGGAAAGGCACTTAGCTTTTTTGGTGTTTTGGTGTGGTAGACAGATGGTTGGCCACTTCTAAACGAGGTC